>JAOTQJ010060044.1:0-13851 GCA_025642045.1 Solanum sejunctum | reverse complement strand
AGTATGCTAAAAGAATCATAAGCTATGAAAATGATTCACAAGAATGAAGACTTAAAATGGACAATACAAAAATGAAATGATATAAAAAATGCTTAATAAGGGGGTTTCTTATAACCCACATATGTCGTTTGAGCTCATGATGCCGAATTATAATCCCAGTTGGATGGATTTTTCTATACTTTTCTAGAGTATAGAACCATATCATATCATATGTAGATCCACTAACTTGTGCCTCTCAGGGCCATAATATCAACTGACAAAGCTGTGAAAAAAAATCCTTAATTGGTGTGCAGTTATGGAACTTGAGTTTTCGAAGCCCACATCCTCTTCACACTAAATAGTCCTTCCAAAATAACATATATACATAAATTCTCATAGGTATATAAATTTTTTATCATTGATATCACATGTGAGGCTAAACTCAAAAATCATATCTTGAATCATACGTGAGGCTAAACTCAAAAATCATATCTTAAAATAACACGTATTTTGTGACACTCCATAATTGTATCCTCATATATACCTATGATTCAAGCCTAATTCTTATATATGGGAAGTGTTTTAGAGTCATAAGAAACCTCTAGTACTTGACAAGTTTGAGACTGTCTTATAAACGAGTTTTTAGTGTTGGATTATGCAAGGGTTAAATTTAAATGATCATAACTTCTAGCACACAAAGTGATAGATGACCTATAACATACCAAATGAAATCCCTTTGAATTAGATTTCTAACATAACTGGTTTCACTTTATTCGGAGTTCGGAGTCAAAAGTTATGACCATTTTACTGAAGACAGTCAATACAGAGTTGCGCTACGAAATCTTTGTTACGAGTTGTACGTTGGGGTACGAGTCATATTATGGGCTCGTAGCAACTTCCGTATACTCTGTAATTGTGACAAAGGGTTATGAAAGGTGTCCTACGAGTTGTAGTCTAGTGTAAAGATCATAATGGGGCTCATAATAGGATTTTTGCAACTTTTGAAAAAGGTTATTTTTGTCAATTTTCACCCATTTCTCTTTAACCCTTAGCCATTGTGGACTAAGTATAAGTCCTAAAAATAGACTCTTAGCCACTTCCACCTATCTATTCTTTACTTAGGGTTTTCTTGAGGAAAAGGGAGAGAGCAAAAGATGGGAAAGAGAAGTAAAGTTTGTTTACTTCTTTAGACTCTAGGTATGTAAGGCTTTCCAAAGTGTGATAACTTGTTCTTCACACGACCCTTCAATTCATTGAGTCGAGATTTTGTAAAAGAGTTAATATCTGAGAAATTATATTATCTAAATATTGAGATTTCATAATTGTTATGAATTCTTTTGATGTTTTATGAAGTCTTATTACATCATATACTCTCAATATGGTATTGAGCTGTAGTTTTATACTTCATTGCATTAATTTTAAAATTTCAAGTTTGAAGATTTGGGTAGAGCATTGGAGTTGAGTATCTTGAGTTGAGAAAATTGAGTATGAAGAGCATATTGCATTGAGTCATATATGCTACCATACATGAACATCTTTCTTGCATTACATGATGAGTCAACTTGAGTGAATCAAAATGACCATTATTTGAGTTGAGTCGAATTTGACCATTATTGGATGAATTGTAGGGTTTGACTTGAGTTAACTATTTGCATTGATGAGATGAGATAATGAGTACTTAAGATGAGATAGCACAAATGAGGTTAAGATTTGAGTTGATTAATTGAGCATTGAGGATTGAGTTGACTTGTTGAGCATAATTTAGTCTTGGGAAGAGTATTGAGCACTAAGTTGGGTGATTGAGGAGCACCCTAGAACTATATTGCCAGCGTAGGACAGTCATTTTAGCATAATATTAGTGACTCTTATCCCGCAAGTGGACACCCCATTACAGATCCATGAGGGAGAGTTGATGTGTTCTTTTTCATGGCACATTAAGGATCGACGAGGCAACGATGCCATATTCATTGTCCATCATCTAATTATAGGTGGTGGGAGATTTATCAGTTAAGAGAGCTTCCCAAGCAACATTGATTAAGCATGATATTTAAAAATGAGTTATTTATCATATACATAATTTTAAAGCATGATTTACTTCAAATGTGCATACATTGAGTTGAGTATGAGTTGTTGAGTCAAGATGAGTGAGTTGAGCCTTATTTTCTTCATATATTTTACATATCAATATATTCTATGTATTGATGTTCATTCTGGGCTTACATCGCTTTATGATACAGATACAAAAGATAGAGGATTTCAGCCCATGCACCATTGAAATCTATATGAGTACATTCCAGAGTTGATGAGTCCTCCTTACATTTTGGAGGAGACTTTTTATCTTCTTATTGTCATAAAGTATCATTTATTTTCTTTGAGTTGAGGTGTTCATTGCCTATCATGGCACCATCTAGATTGTTGAGTAGAGGCTTCATAGATATTGAGTAGAGGATTATCGAGTATTATGTATTCCAAATTTATACATTTGAAACCATGAGTTATTTGATGTTATGTACATATATGTATATTTACTCACATGATGGCCTTTATTTGAGTACTATTCTTCTGCTATTGAGTTGATGTGATGATGAGGCCAAGTGGTTCGCTCGGGGGCTAATAGTCTTTGAGCGTCGGCCACGCCAAGGGTACCTTCTCGAGGCATGACAAACTTGGTATTAGAGCATAGAGTTTGACTGTCCTAGTGAGTTTATGAAGCCGTGTCTATAGGAACTTGTCTATGGTTGTGAGGGCTCCACTTCAATAAATAAGAAACTATTGATATTTAGGAAAAGTTTCCCTCCTTTCAAATTCTAAATCGTGCAATGGAGCTATTCCCTAAGAAATCTATGATGATTCATGCATTGGTCTAAACTTTTTGCCTATAACTTGTCCACGAGGTGATAAAGATAGTAATGTTCAAACTCTTATAAATGAGATTCCCAGTGGTAGAGTAACTAGAATAGTAGAGAAACTAAACCAGGCTTGAGAGAAGCCTACTAGTGTGCTAAGTTGTTTGACTAGAAGGAGTGTGGTATTACTCATATGAATCATACGTTTGAGTTAGCTATAGATGTATCTAGGCCCTCTCCTTCGAAGCTTGCTTTTGATATTACCCATGAGAGAGAGAATCCTATGTATCTAAAGAGTTTAAGTTGCTACCTAAGAGTGTGATTTGGAGGTCTTATAAACCATAAGTAGATTTGTTACCCCTAAGTTAGAAGAATGATGAGAGGAAGGAGGTGACTAAATTGTGAGAGTTATAATTGATTGAGGCTTGTGACATGAGTTATTTGTCCTTAGCTAAGTGAGGTATTGGTGAGTGGATTCCCATAAGTCTTGGGCAATGGGTAGTAAATACTATTTGATGTTTATGATGAGGTATGGAGGAAAAATTCTTGTTATGATGAGTTAGAGTGGCTGAAACTAGTAAGAGATTTAGGTAAATGTATTAGGACTCTAGATGTTGATAGCTTGGCAGGACTGAAAGTAATGATTTTGATATGGGTTGGACCCTTCGAGCTAGTCTACAAACCGTAAGTGATAATTATGGGTCATAAAGGAGCTTTGTCATTTAAAAACTATGAAAGTGAAAAGTTGAGAAACTCTTCAAGTTGACTTATGAGATAATGGGATAGACCTAATAAGGAACCCAACCTGTAGATTGGATCTCAGGGGCTGAATGTCAGTTTTATGAAAGTGTGACATGTTTTCAAGGTTATAGATCTAAACTATACTTGTGATTCTGGAGTGAGAGACCTACGTGATTTAAAGAGTTATGATATTAATGAGATAAGGAGGTATTAGTAGAGAATTAGCCATGTGATTTTAGTAGACTTATGTTCTTAAATGGTTACCTAGTAAGTTATAAGTTAGTGTAGTATAAGAGAAGTGTGTGAAGCAAAGTCATAAAGCTTGAATTTTGAGGAGCGATATGAAAAAGGAGATAATATTATGAAAATGATAATCTTAGGTGAAGGTTTGCTCTAAGAGTCTTGCTATAGTGTATGTTCGATGTTAAGATGTTATCTTGCAATGAGTGAGATGCTATGATGTATAGTAGAGGTACCCTTTATATAGAGATTGTGAATTGAGGATGGGACACTAGATGAGAAGGAGCATAAGATTGGGTATTCACAATATAGTAAAGTTATGTGAAGCTATAAGTTATGACTTACCATGAGAATTTAGATAGTCTAGTAGAGCTGTCAATGTAGAGCAAACTAATGTAAGTATTCTTTGTTGCCTTTAGTAACTAGGTCGATGGGGATTTATGTAGGCATGATGATGAGTCTTGCCGTGTAATACAAGACTTCCCTAGTCATATATATTAGAGCTTAGAAGTTGAATATAAGTAATTTTGACTAAGTGGTTAGATGATAAGAGTGATATAATGTAATTGTGCATGCCATTAAGAGTAGTAGGTATAGAAAGATACCTACAGAGCTAGAAGAAAGTTAAGAGTCGCATCCTAGAAGAAGTTCTAATAGTGATTTTACATCATTGAGTGTATCACAACAAGAGAATTTGAGATGTTAAGATGAATAGTGATACCCGAAGATGTGTAGAGCACTGTGCTTATAGCTTAGTACAGGGAGATGATTCGTAGATTTAGGAAGAGGATCTTTGAGCCAAGGGGGAGATGGGGAGTTGATAAACCAAAATGAGTCTTGAGTTTTGATGATGATAAGTTAATCAGGATGAGATGTTAATGTTTTTCCATCTCTTATATACCTTAAAGCTAGGTTGAGGTGATGCTTTATTCCTGTCTTACATATGAGCACCATGCCTTTGAATTGAATCCATATACCTGATGTAGATTCATTGTTCATGACGAGTCCAGAGGATGAGGAGTAACAGTTGTACTCTATCCACAAGAACCTCAGAGTTCCTAACCTTATGTCCTATGAGATGTGACTAGAGTTTCATAACGTGTTCAATTCCATAAACGCATATAAATCCAAAAGTGGCTAACGATGTTATATCACATTTCGAATGCTCTCAGATTTAATTCCTTAAATGTATCTTGCTTATGATCTTTTCCTCTAAGCTTTTCCAATAATCTTTCCTTATAGTCTTGATAGTATTTTATGATAATAGATGGGTTATTGTTGATGAGTGAGTGTGGGTGTTCTTTGACGTGATCATAATAATATCCTCCTTTGATTAAGGTTGTAGACGTAGAGAAAGAGAAATATGAGATACTATGATGTGATGCAAATAAGTAAGATTAAATTGGAGTGTCTCTAGACAAGAGCATGTTAGTGTACCTTTAAATGAGAGGTTCACTCAATGAAGAATGTAGAAGTATTGAGTAGGCTTGATAATTCTCTAGCATAGTTGAAATAGTTAAAAATAATAGGCTTGAATTTTGGATGTCACTATATGAGTGATTGGAGAAGGCTATCGATGATTTTGAGTGGGTGTTTTAGGTAGATGCAACAGATGTAATGGTGGGATAGTATTGTTCTCTAAAGGAAATTCTTCAGGAAGTATGGAACTTGAGTTGAGGTTTAGCTTTGTAGGAGTATGATCATCTTAGGAATAACACTTTGGGGCTTAGAATTAGGCTTGACCAAAATAAGAGGATGTGATTAGGAAGAGATTTGAATAGATGCTTTAAATTGACAATCTAGTTCTATGAAGGGGAGCATAGTTGTGATGTGGTGAGAGGTTGGGAGTTACCCATGGAGTGTTATTCATCTTGATGATCCTATTCTCAATTGGAGTTGAACTCACTTTTGAGGTGTTCAAGCGATTTGAATTAAGTGCATCTCGACTTTCCATTCACCCTTTGAATTAGCTTTCCAATGCAAAAGTTATGACCAAATGCAATCCCTTTGAATTAGCTTTCCAATGCAAAATTTATGACCATTTTACTGAAGACTATCAGTGTAGATTTGCACTACGAAACCTCTGTTACGAGTTGTAGGTCAGAGTATGATACATAGTGTGGGCTCATAGAAACTGTCACATATAATCTGAAATTGTGCCAAAGGGTTATGAGAGGGCTGCTATGACTAATAGTCTAGTGTACGGGTCGTAACAGTATTTTTACGGCTTATGAGAAAGGTAATTTTCATCAATTTTCACCCATTTCTATTTAACCCTAAGCCATTGTGGACTAAATATAAGTCCTAAAAACAAACTTTTAGCCACATTTTCTCACCATTCTTCACTTAGGCTTTTCTTGAGGAGAAGGAAGAGAGCAAGAGATGGGACAGAGGAGCAAAGTTTTTGGTTCTACTGCAAATTTTGTTTAGTTCTTCAAACTCTAGGTATGTAAGTCTTTCTAAAGTGTGATAACTTGTTCTTCGCATGCCCCTTCAATTCGTTGAGTCAAGATTTGATAAAAGAGTTAAGATTTGAGAAATTATATTATCTAAATATTGATATTATGTACTTATTATGAATTCTTTTGATGTTTTATGAATTCTTATTGCATCATATACTCTCAATATAGTGTTGAGCTGTAGTTTTTATACTTGATAGCATTAATTTTAAATTTTCATGATTTGTGAGAAATCTATGCATATGTTGGTTTGAGGTTGAGTTTGATGATTTGAGTGGAGAGTTGGAGTTGACTATCTTGAGTTGAGCAAATTGAGTATGAAGATCATGTTGCGTTGAGTCATGTATGCTACCACACATGAACATCTTGGTTGCATTACATGATGAGTCAATTTAAGTAAGTCTAAATGACCGTTATTTGAGTTGAGTCGAGTTTGATGGAGTGCATTGCATGAATTGTTGAGTTTGGCTTGAGTTGACTATTTGCATTGATGAGATGAGATAATGAGTACTTGAGATAAGATAACCCGAATGAGGTTAAGATTTGAGTTGATTGATTGAGTATTGAGGATTGAGTTGACTGATGATATTGAGAATATTTTAGTCTTAAGACGAGTAGTGAGCACCGAGGTGGGTGATTGAGGAGCACCCCAGAACTACATTTCCACCGTAGGATATTTGTTTCATCATAATACTGACGACTCTTGTCCTGCAAGTGGGCACCCCATTACGGATCCATGAGGGATAGTTGATGCGTCCTTTTTCGTGGCCGGTTAAGAATGGGCAAGGTTACGATGCCATATTCATTATACATTATCTAATTATAGGTGATGGGATGTATGTCGGTTAAGACAAACTCCCAAGCAATGTTGATTGAGCATGATATTTCAAAATGAGGCTATTTATCATATAAATTTTTTTAAAGCATGATTTACTTCAAATGTGCATACATTGAGTTGGGAATGAGTTGTTGAGTCGCGATGAGTGAGTCGATCCTTATTTTCTTGAGCTATTTTAACATACTAGTATATTTCATATACCGACGTCTATTCTGGGCCTGCATCATTTTATGATGCAGATATAGGAGACAGAGGACTTCAGCCCATACACTATTGAAACTATATCAGTATATTCCAGAGTTGGTGAGCCTCTTTGTATTCCGGAGCAGCCTTTTTATCTTCTTACTGTCATGAAGTATCTTTTATTTTCTTTGAGTTGAGGTGTTCATGGCATGTCATGGAACCATCTAGATTACTGAGTAGAGGCTTCATAGACATTGAGTAGAGGATTGTCGAGTATTATGTATTCCAAATTTATACATTTGAAACCATGAGTTATTTGATGTTATATACATATATGTATATTTACTCACATGAGGCTAAGTGGGCTAGCAATAGTCTCTGAATGCCGGCCACACCAATGGTACCTTCCCTGGGCATGACATATTTAGGTTGTAAATCATATGATTCTTGCTTTAAAAAGTAGTCCATGCTTCTTTAAAGCTCTTCAACAACTCATAGCATAAAATACTTGACTTTACATAATCTTTGAGTTCATACTTAATAATGCAAAATATACTTTTGCAAAATTCCTACAAAATAATGAACTTAAAGTAAAAATGTGCTTTCTTGAAATTCTTCTTAGTATTCTTGTACTTACTTCACTGAAAATAATGCATATGGATTACTATGACAAGATTTTCTAATAACTTTAACTTAAAATGTGCTATAATAATAATGAACTATAAGTTAAATATAAACAATAGTGTGAAGTACTATAATTTCGATAATGATATCAAGAATCAATGATAAGAAGTAAAGATAATTCGAAAATCTTGAACTTTATGGTAAAATTCCTACCTTTAATCTTATTAACTAAAATTATAAATGTAGGGCATGAGGAAGAACTTAATTCCTCACTAGGATGACCTTACTTTTCTAGAAGAACAAAAGTTCTTGAAGAAACCTTTAGGTTTGAAACCTTACAGCTTGAACTTGAGAAACCTTCCCATGGAGTTCTTGGAGATAGAGTTTGGGGAAGAATATCAATTCAAAAACCTTGATTCTTGATGAGAATCCTGAGCTTGGAGAATTCAGATCTTGTGAATTTTGAGAAATTCACTTTATCTTGAACTTTGGAAGAAGAAAATTTAAGGATCTTGGAAGTGATTCTCATGCCCTGATAGAACACCCTAGACATGCACCAAGAGAATACCCTAGGCATGGTCGGCACTCAAAAATTATTGCTGGACTCTAAGAGAACCACTTGATCTCATCATCCATTCAATCATCAATGGAAGACTTAGTAAAATCAAAAAACATTCTCATGCAGGCTCTTAACATCAATATGAAAAGAAAGTAGTTTTTCAGTTAGGATAATATCATATAATAAGAATGGTTTTTGAAATAAGTTAAAAAAAATCTCAAATCTACTCCATCTATGTCTATGAAGCCTCTAATCACTACTATGATGGTGCCAATTACATGTCTATGGCTACCTAAAAAAAATAAAGTACTAAACTCAAAGAATAAATAAATAAATAAAGTGATTCCCCTAGATACTCTGAGGTCACACCAAAACTCTGAAAATGCTCAAAATCTTCAAAGAGTCAGTTGTTGAGGATTTCTAACACATGTATCTACATTATTAAAAAAATATAGCATGTCAGTACATAACGCATACGGTATATAAAGTAGTTGAAATGCAAAAACGTGTATTAATATACTCAACTCAGTACTTGACTCAACCTCAGTATGATATGCAGGATTGGAAATAACAATGCTTTCATTATTTAAAAGTATGAATATACAACATCATGAATAATAGTATATTTAATCATTAGAGAGTTCTTTAACTATAAATCATCACTTATGAGCTAATGATGATACAACAAAGTAATATCATTGCCACATCCATCCAACACTTTGTGAGAGTAAGTGATATCAACATCAATGGATCTAGTTATCAAAGTCCTCTTTTGGGAAAAGAGATAAATAACCTCTATACTACATTAGCTATTTAGTTTATAGGGCTTGAGTTAATTATACTTCTCCCACGATAAGTGCTCATGTCATCATCTTATCTAGTCTCATTGGACTATAAATTGAAAATATTAACTTATCTCAAAATATCATAATCATCATCTTCATCATCCATTAATCAATATATTTTAAAAATTATTTATATCTTTATCAAAACATCATTTTAACTCAATGCTCAATTTCATCAAAACTCATTAAAACATACATCATCTCATCTTGAAAGTAAAACTTTAATTTATGCATAAAAATCATTTATCTCAACATAAATTTGTGCATAGGAACATTATGAATATCAATTTAATTAGATCTCGTGCAAATAAATCCGTTAATACACATCTCAATCATCTACTCAACCAATGAACACCACCAATACACAAATAAATGCAAGAAACTCAAGGAAGGATCAATTGACTTTCAAACTCATCTCAAGGATTAGGGTAAAACTGAACACCAAACTCAACTACAATGAACTTAGATACTGGGTGCATGCACTAACTTAGTTCAATATTATGATAGCCTTACATATATGTAAATCTAATCTTTACTCAAAATTTAAAGAACTTAATAAATGCTCTAGAAATCCTAGCTTTTTCCCCCTCTTCAATTCTTGCCCTCAATTGATCTAAGTATTAAAGAGAGAAAGGGTCATGGGATACTAATAAAAGCCTCAAAGTAACCCGAACATGATAGAGTTTCTATCATAAAAGGATGAGAAAAGATGGAACTTTCCTTCATTCAAATTGTCGGAGTGAGCCGCGAGATCCCATCTACAGGTTGGGTCAATCTATGGCTCATAGACTAAGAGTATCATGGAAACCTAACAAAATAGGCCTAGGATTACAACTAGCCTTCTATAGTTAATACACCCATTTATGGGTTATAAAGGGAGGTTTCGTACTGTTGAAAGGTCAATGTTCAGAGACTATGTTTCTGGATTTAGAACTATGAAACCACACTTATATGTTGTGTTTTGAATAATAGGCTGTAGGCCTCTTTCATGAATCAGTCTAAAATTTAGAGAAATATTTAGTATTTTGAAATCACACTCTCTTTTTATGGGTCGTCACTATAATTATAGCTTGTAGATCCAACTTCTAAGTTCAACTTACAAACGCTGAGCTTTCATAAGTCTTAAGAGCAATGGTGAGTCCAATCTATGGTCCATAGAAAAGCCTTAATGGTCACTTACAGTGACAGTATTTTCAAAATTTTGTGGGACTTTTGAGGCCATATAAGGTAGAATAATTTAGGAAGTGTTATAATTTCTTCCCTTGGGATCATTCATCTTCGAATAAAAATGAAACTAGAAGATGTTAAGGATGAATACCATCGAGACATCAAATACTCAGAACTCAGATATCCAAATACTCAAACAATCAAACATTGAGACAATCAATTACTCAAACTCAAGGATACAAATCAACTCAAAAATAAGAATAAGGAATATTACCTTCGACATCATTATGATCATTTAGAAGGAACAAATAGTTGAGGTTGTTTCACCATCATCTCCTCTTTAGCTTCCCACAGAACTTCCTCAATAAATTAATTTATTCATAAGACTTTGATTAAATCAAGCTTTTTGGTCCTCAACTTGCGAACCTGATGATCCAGTATTTGGACAGGAATCTCCTCATTAGACAAACTATCTTTTACTCTAATATTCTCAATAAAAATAACCAATAAAGGATTTGTAATAATGATCTTGAAGGTTATTTTTGGTACTTCTAATAAAATTATCATTTTAGCCTGCCGATAACTGTCCTGAGTCAAGTTTGGTTGGTTTGTAAAGTTGATTTTTAAAATTCTTGTTAAAAGTTGAGTTTTATTTAATGAATTGAGATTTGATGGATTGAGTTGTTAAATTTTTAAATTTTAAGTCATATGGAGATTTGAGTTTTGAAATAGAATTTTCTCAATTCTATTAGTTTGGAAATGTGGAAATTAGTCTAAGAAGAGTTATCAGAATCAAATTTGGAGTTGTTATGTATATTTTAAGTCCAAAATTGAAAATTGAGTTATGGTTCGTCTTAGGTTTGACTTTGATAAACATTTTGAGTTTCGGTACTCAGATTGAATTTTGGATGGTTCCATTGGTTCTAAGAGGTTATTTTAATATTAGATAGAGTTACATCATAGTTTTAGACATTTCTATAACATTTTTGTATTTCAACTACCTTAAACTTTTTTAGTTATGACATATTAAATTCTAGGTCAAGGAGACCTCGAATTTGAATTTTTACTATTTCATTAGTTTAGAATATTGAATTTAGTAGGATTACATATATGAATTGTATGTACCGGGTTTTGAACGAATTTTGAAGATCCATTTTGTTATTTGTGTGTTATGTGCAATTACTGATATCTAGTGCAACTTTTTTCTTCATGTTAGCGACCCTGAGCTTGCGTTCGTGAAGTTCAATAAAATTGCTCTTCGCGATAGTAAAGTCCTAGTTGTGAAATCAATGAATGATCTTTCTAAGCTTCACGATCACAAGGTTAAGTGTCGCAATTGTGATGCACACTTGATGTCTTAACATATTTCATTCAAAAATGATGGGTTTAGTCATTTTTCATATTCAACTTTCTTGATCTCAATTTAGATGATTTTAAAGTAATTTTGCATAGGAAAACTGTTGGGTACATTATTTTCAACTACTTTCTTTAATTTTCATTGATTAATTTATATTTTTAATATCAAAATTGGGAATTTTAATTGAAGATTTTTGGAATTTCATGAACTAAATTTTTCGAAAGTGAAATGGTGATTGTGTGGTCATTTTGACTCCTTTTTTCAAAATGATTTTTGCCATTAGATTTTCAAACTCTTAAGAATCATTGTTATGTAAAATTTTTTAGATTTTCATCTCATTTTTTGATATGGAAATTTTGGACCATTTTATCTTTTTTTCAAATTGCATGATTTCGGTGCTATTACCTTCGAATTATGATTGTAAGTTCTTTTTCAATAGATTGTGGTGGTTTAGAATACAATCAGAAAGGGAAGGATTTGGTTTTAAATTGATCGTGACTTTTTGATTAAGGCAAGTGTATTTCTAACATATGTTAAGTGTGTTAAACCTTGTATTTCCTAATTGATTAATTGAAATGAAATGCAAATTGGTTGAATTGTAAATTACTTGAAATGAATTATAAGATAAGATGAGACATTGATAGTGATGTATTACTTGATATGCTGATGTGGAAATTCGTACATGGAATATGATACACGTGTTATGAGTTGGTTACTAATGAATGATGATGTATTATTGAGCTATGTTGAGTAGCCTTTTGTTGAGCTATATATATGGCAGTATGCATTGTATATATCAAGTCACTTATCCTTTATTTATGTGCTTATTTGCATCAAATTGTGAAAATGAGATGAAAGAAAAATATTAATATTTGGGACTGAAGATTCTACCGATCTAGGTTATTAAGAGAGATATTGATATTTGAGATTGAGCTTTCTACTAGTTGTGATATTGCTGAGGTAATATTTTGACCACCGAGGTCATTTTTGATTGGTCTAAGTGAGACCTTCATTAGTGCCGACCTGAGTTGATCAACGAATGTATTGTAGGACAGATATGCATCACGATTATCTAACATTGCATTTACATCATATTTGATGATACTTATGAGTACTCCAAAATGATTACGGAACATAACAATCATCATTAATATAAAAACCCAATAAACGAGTTGGGATCAATCCCATAGAGAATGGGTGATAAAGGTTTCAACCAAGAAGTGGTAACGTCTACTAGGGCCATGAACTGATGAAAATAAAAAGGAACATATGTAAACATGCAATTGTAAGTAGTAAATCTAAGGTCTGAGTTCAAAATCAACATAAATTGATTATAAACAAATTAGGGGACAAGATTCTTGTAATGACTCATTAGGTTATTGATATGCTGTCAAAATACAATACTTTTGATGCTTAAAACTAGAAGTGTTTTATGTTCTTAAAGCGATGTTAATAGGTTTGATGTGTTTTTATGTTTCCTTTTTTAGGATTACATGATTTGGCACAATTTTGGGCTAAGTGTGCGAGTGTTGAAGTTTTTGCTATTCTACGACACTCTTTACTGGATGTGGAAGTTTCCACGACCCATAAAGTTGTGTTCCTAGTAAAATTCAGTGAAGGAGTGATTTTCTAAAGTTGAATCTTTGAACTGTCAGACGAGCAAAATGAAGTACAAGTCATAGATGAGATTTCGTACCCTGAGGATCAGAAGATTGGGTGATTTTGAAAAATTATCAAACAAAGCCCTATATGCGCCATAAGTCTGAATACGTCCTGTAGAAAGGTCTTATAGAAGCTAAACCCAGAATTGAAGAATGGAGTCCACGAAGCCTCGATACAGGCCATAAAACTTAATATGGCTAGGCTTGCTCATATTACCAGCCGAATCCCTTTCTCCTAGTTTGTTTTAGATCTGTATTTTAAACACTATAAATAGATTTTTAGGTACTATCAGTAGACAACAAGGAGGTAATGTACGAGAGGAGAGAGGAACATTGAGAAAAACACTTAAAA
>JAOTQJ010060004.1:0-13853 GCA_025642045.1 Solanum sejunctum | reverse complement strand
AAACAACCATACTTTCATGAATATAAATCACTGTGCAGTAAATTTCTCAATATACAAGACCTACATGTGAAATCTACTTTAAATGAAGCAATATTAGTTGAAAGAGGGTTTACGCACCATGGCTGGAAGGACCTAATTGTTCAACACCATACACCTTAGCTTTGGCAAATTTCTTGGTGAAGATGGAGGTGAGAACTTGCAGCTCTGAAGAATTCCTTAAGATCCGTAAGAGATTTGGTCACTTAACTTTGGAGTGAAATATTACTATAAGAGTTGGAAAGAGTATTTTATCAATATAATGAATAACTTAAGGGTTTTGGGACCTTGAATGAGCATAAACACGTTAATCTAGAGCTTAGAAAGGGTGGGAAAGGACCAAAATAATCCTTCCTAAAAAGCTATCTAATGCCTATCATGGGCCCCATTATGACTCGTGGGTAGTACTACGACTCTTAGGACCCTTCACATGACCCCTAGGATCAATTTTAGAGTCTCGGGAAATTGCTACGAGCCTGACCTACGAGTCATACCCCTACCTACGACTCGTAATAGTGGGATCGTAGTGCAACTCAGCAGAGGTAGTCTTTAGTAAAATGCCCATAGCTTTTGACTCCGAACTCTAAATGAGGTGAAACCAAGTGCATTGGAAATCTAACTCAAACAAATTTCATTTAACATGTTATGGGCCACACAATTCCAAATATAATAAAAGTTATGCTTGCTTAAAGTTAACCCTTGCATAAACCATTACCTAAAACTCAACTCTTAGGGAAGTCTTGAACTCGTCTAGGTACGAAAATAATACACCCCAACCTAACCAAATGAGGCTTAAAATATGTATACATAAGAGCATAGAGTTACTGGGTTGTCACAATAAGTACGGACTTTGAGATATATAGAAAATAAGATTCCGGGCACTTCCAAGGCATGTTTTTAGGCACTGTTTGGGGTTATTTCAAAATCTTCCCCTTGGAAACTTTAGTCCACAAATGTAAAAGAAGTGTACAATACATGAATAATCATGAACAAATCAGCCCCAACAAGTATGTAACAACACATGTAAAACATCGCTTTCCAAAATCTCAACATAAGTGTAAAATCATCATAATTTGCCAACTTAAACATGGATGCACATGAATGACATAGGGGCTGAAATATAAGACTTGATATCACATAGGGGACTTAGAATTCGTACCTTAGGCTTGCGTTGAGTTGAAAAGACAAGGATACCACTTTTGCATGTCCACTTCAGCTTCCTAAGTAGCACTTTCGATTTGTTGGTTCCTCCAAAGGACCTTAACGGATGCCACCTATTTATTCCTCAACCTCTTCACTTGCCTATCTAAAATCTGAACCGAAACTACCTTATAAGTCAAGTTATCCTCCAAAACACCCACAACATCAAGAGGTACAATAACATTAGGATCACCAACATATTTTCTCAACATAGAGACTTGGAACACCGGACGGACCAAGTCCATTTCACTAGGCAACCTCAACTCATAAGCTACTTTCCCAATCCTCTTTATCACCTTATAAAGGACAACATATGTAGGAATTATTTTCCTCTTCTTACCAAAACAAATTATACCTTTCATTGTAGAAACCTCCAAATAAACCCAATCACCCACTTTGAATTCAAGGTCCCTTCTTGTTATATCGGCATAGGAATTTTGGCGGCTTTGGGCTTTTTTCAACCTTCCCTAATCATCCTTACCTTCCCAAATGCCTCCATGACCATATCCCTCTCCAACAGAGCTACCTTTCCAACCTCAAACCATCCAACAAGTGATCTACACCACTTACCATAAAGTGCCTCAAAAGGAGCCATACCAATGCTAGAATGATAGCTATTGTTATATGCAAATTCAATGAAAGGAAGATCATCATATCAAATACCCCACATCTTAGAAACACATGCCTAAGCATATTGTCAAGGGTTTGAATTATACTTTAGGCTTGGCCATTCATTTGAGGGTGGAAGGCTATGCTAAATTTAAACCTTGTACCAAGACCCTTTTGAAAAGACCTACAAAAATGAAAAGTAATTGGGCACCACGATCTGATATGATGGACAACGGAACTTCATGCAACCTTACAAGCTCATGGATATAAAATTTTGCATACTCTTCAGCCCTATAGGTAGTCTTAACCAGTAGAATGTGAGCAAATTTCATCATCTGATCAACCACCACCTACATAGAATAAAAAACTCTCCCAGTTTTGGGCAACCCAACTACAATGTCTATATTAATCTCTTCCCACTTCCAAGTGGTAACCTTAATGTCTTGAGTTATACTACCTGGACATTGATTCACGACCCAAGCCTAGGGCCTAAATGTGACATGGCAAATAGGGAACCCGAAGGAACCCCAAACAAGCCTCTTAACTTATCATTACACATCCTTTGTCCCAGAAGCATACAATGGCAAATAGATTAACAATATGGAAAATGGGACTAAGGTAAATCTTCCATAAACGTCATAATCAAAAGTCAAGAGTCAAAGCTCATACATAAATACACAACATGTCCAACAAACATCTCTAATACATAGATAGAGCGGGGGCCAAGTCAAGCTATCAGACTCACCCTCATAGTTAATAGAACATAACAAAGTGTCTCAATACAAGGATAATAGTAACTTAGACCAAGGTTCCAGAAATGGAGACCTCACCAACAAGCTTGAATAGCACCGTCTAGCCTCATAGAGGAGGAGGATGATCAACTTGGGCACCAGTACCTACATGGTGATATCATGTAGGCAAGAGTATACGTTAGTACATTTTAATGTACTTAGTATGAGGGATGCAATACAACAAGAGATAAGTTTCATGATCAACATACATAACATTAGGCAATAGGCATAATATAGCAATATGACACGAATGTTCAATGCATAAGTAAAACATGCTTAAGTAAATCATACTCATATATAGGATACTATATGTAAAGAGGAGACCAAGGAAGATTTCCAAGGTATAAACCCTTGGGGTTGGTGATGATAGCACCCATCACCACAGTGTGTGAGGTACAAACCCCTCATCAAGGTTAGTGATGATAGCACCCATCACCCTAGTGTGTGAGGTACAAACCCCGTATCAAGGTTATTGATGATCGCACCAATCACCCTAGTGATTGAGATATCAACTCCTCAACTAGGTCAGTGATGATCACACCTATCACCCTAATGGTTAAGTCCTTAACCCCTCAACTAGGCCCCCGAATTGGGAATGGTCTACCAAAATACATTATATAGTATTCGTCATGTAGATAAGCTCATTTCATCATGATATAGTTAATCATATCATATATCATGCTTTAGGCTTTTATTTCCTCAAGAAACCATAACTGGACATTTTATCAAACACCTTGGGAGTGTGTAATGGGGGTAAAGAACCATGAAATTTAGAGATGAGTTTATACAAGAAAATCCATTGTAAAACCTTCAATCAATACCTTGCAACACCCCCAAGACATTCATATCAAACCCCCTTATCAAATCCAATAATAGACCCAAGGTTTGAAGCTCAAAACATGCTAAAACAACCATACTTTCATGAACTAAAATCGCTGTGCAGTAAATTTCTCAATATACAAGTCCTACATGTAAAATCAATTCTAAATCATGCATTATTAAGCAAAATAGGGTTTAGGTACCATGGATAGAAGGACCCAATAGTTCAACACCACATACCTTAGCTTTAGGGAAGTTTTTAATGAACTTTGAAAATGGAGGCTTGAAGCTTGAAGAGAATCCTAAGCTTTTGATGAGGGTTTTGGGTCTTGAATTTGGGAGTGAAAATATGTCTTAGTGTTTTAATGAGTGTTAGGAAATGATTTAGGGGATATGAGGGTGAAATTTGACTAAATATAGGTAAAAACATATTTTGCAAAATTTAGATCCAACACTTCAAAAAAATCAAGATGGAGTAGAAAAAACTGCGCAGAAAATACACATCTCCGCGTTGCAGAGAGGACACGGAGGCTCTCTAGAAATCACACCAAGTAAAATTTCATAATTCAATTCATTTGCCTAAAATTTGAGGTTGAACACTTGCCACCCAAATTTGGACCCCCTGAACAAGAATATGAAGTCGTATTTTCGAAATAACCAACAAATTTTTAGATATATGGGAAATAAAATTTTGGGCAATTCTGAGGCACGTTTTTAGGCACCTTTTTGGGTTGTTTCAATATCTTTCCCTTGGGAACATTCGTCTCCGAATGTAAAAGATATTTACAAGACAAGAGTGATCATGAACAAATCAGCCTTAACAGGAATGTAACATAACATGTAAAACACTATTTTCAAAATCTCAACATAAGTGTAAAATCATCATAAGTTTACCAATTTAAACATGAATGCATATGAATGACATAGGGGCTTAAAAGTAAGACTTGAAGTCATATATGTAACTTTGGATAAATACCTTAGGCTTGAGTGGAGTGGAAAAGATATGGATATCGCTTTTGCATATCCGCTTTGGCCTCCCAAGTAACACTTTTGACTTGTTGGTTCCTCCAAAAGACCTTAACGGATGCCACCTCTTTGTTCCTCAATCTCTTTACATGCCTATCCAAGATCTGAATTGGAACCTCCTCATAAGTTAAGTTATGAACAACACCCATAACATCAACAGGCACTATATCATTAGGATCACCAACATATTTTCTCAACACAGACACATGGTATAACGGATGGACCAAATTCATTTCACTAGGTAACTTCAACTCATAAACTATCTTGCCAACCCTCTTAATCACTTCATAGGGACCAATATATCTTGGATTAAACTTTCCCTTTTTCATAGAATGGACTACACCTTTCATTGGGGATACCTTCAAATAGACCCAATCGCCCACTTAGAATTCTAAGTCTCTTCTTCTCACATTGACATAGGATTTTTGATGACTTTGTCCTATCCTCAACCTCTCCCTAACCATCTTAAACTTTCCAGGAGCTTCCATAACCAGATTTGGCCCCAGTAAAGCCATCTCTCCCACTAGTGATCTATAACATCTACAATAAAGAGCCTCAAAAGGAGCCATACTGATACTAGAGTGATAACTATTGTTATAGGCAAACTCAATCAGTGGAAGATGGTCATCCCAACTACCTTTAAGCTCCAATAAACAAGCCTTAAGCATATCCTCAGGTATTTTAATTGTCCTTTCGATTTAGCCATCCGTTTGAGGGTGGAAGGTCATACTAAAGTGAACTTTTGTTCCAAGACCCATTTGAAAAGATCTCCAAAAGTGTGAAGTACATTGTATGCCCCCGATCCGATATGATAGATAAAGGAACACCATGAAACTTCACTAACTCATGGATCTACAACCTTGTATACTCTTCAGTCCTATATGTAGTCTTGACCAGTAGAAAGTGAGCCAATTTCTTCATCCTATCAACCACCACCCATATGGAATCAAAACCTTTCCTAGTCTTGGGCAACTCAACCATGAATCTCTATGCCTTAGGTTAGGCCACCCAACCTTTGATGTTCGGCTTTGACTTTTTGACAACTATGGCTACCGGAAATAAATTTAGCAATATCTTTTTTCATGCCTCCCCACCAATATCCATCCCTCAAGTCTCTATGCATTTTAGTGGAACTGGGGTGAATATAATAAGAAATAAGGGCTTCATCAAGAATTCTCTCCCTCAAACCATCAACACATAACACATACAACCTACCTTGGTATCTAAGGGCCCCTTCTGCCCCTTGGGAGAAAACCTCTATCTTGCCATCTTTCTCCAAGGCCTTCAATTTAAGCAAGGAGGAGTCAAGATCTTGTTTTGCTATCACCTCATCAACTAAAGAAGATTTAGAACCATTAACTACAACCACACCATTTCCACATCTTCTAACCTCACCCCCAATCTCGCCAATGTATGCTCCACCATAGCCATCTCCATATCATCACCATCCACATGAGATAGATTACCCATATACACCTAACTCAAAGCATTCTCAATAACATTTGCCTTAAAGGCATAGTAATGCACACTCATACATAATCCTTAAGGAGTTCTTGCTACATTCTTTGTCTCAAGTTGACATCTTTTTGTGTGAAGACATATTGAAGAGTCTTTCGATCGGTGCAGACATCAACCAGCATCCCATAAAAATAATGACGCCAAATCTTTAATGCAAACACCACGGCGGCTAATTCAAGATCATAGGTAGGGTAGTTCTTTTTATGCACTTTGAGTTGCCTAGAAGCATAGGAAATGACCTTACTATTTTACATTAGCACACAACCCAAATAAACTCTAGATGTATTATAATACACAACAAAACCCCCAAGCCTATCTGATAGTGACAATATAAGAATGGACAAAAGTCTATCTTTTAATGTTTGGAAACTATTCTAACATTTATCTATCCATACAAACTTAACCCTCTTTTGAGTCAGTGTTGTTATAGGAGAAGCAATGAAGGAGAATTCATTCATAAACCTTTTATAGTAACCCGCAAGGCCTAAGGAGCTCCTAATATCCGATGAGATCAATGGTCTATGCCAATTTCTAATCACATCGGTCTTCTTAAGATCCACCTTTATACCATCCTCTGACATCACATAACCCAAGAATGCAACCTCCATCAACCAAAATTCACACTTATCATATTGCGCATAAAATCTGTGCTTCCTCTATCTTTGCAACACGACCCTCAAGTGGACCATATGCTCTTCTTTACTATGGGAATATATCAAAATATCATCAATAAGATCATAACAAAGGAATCAAGGTAGGGTGTGAAGACCCTATTTGTTAGGTCTATGAAGATGGCCGGCGTATTAGCCAATCCAATGGACATCAACATAAATTCATAATGCCAATATTTAGTCCAGAAGGCAACCTTAGGAATATCACACTCCCTCACCCTCACTTGAAGGTACCCAAACCAAAGATCAATCTTAGAGAAAAAGCTAGCCCCATGCAATTGGTCAAACAAGTCATCAATCCTTTGAAGAGGATATCTATTCTTCATAGTGACCCTATTGAGTTGTCAGTAGTCAATTCACATCCTAAGTGACCTATCTATCTTCTTTACAAACAATACTGGTGTACGCTAAGGTGATTGTCTAGGTGTAATAAATCCCTTTAACAAATCCTTTAATTTCTCCTTTAACTCCTTCAACTCTGCTAGGTCCATACGATAAGGGGGAATCGAAAAAGGTTGAGTGTCTGAAAGGATATATGTACCAAAATCTCTCTCTTTCAGTAGGGACACCGGGAAGGTCATTTGGGAAGACATCAAGTAATTCACTTACAACTAGGACCGACTCAATAGAAGGGACTTTGGACACCACATCTTTGAGCCTCACATGATGATACAAACACCCTCTTGGAAATCAACCTATGTGCTTTAATGCATGAGATGAACCTACCCCTCACTACCATATCATGACTTTCCCACTGAAGGATGAGTTAATTTGGGAGTTTAAACTTGACCATATGGATTCTATAATAAATAGAAACATAGTAGGCATGAAACAAATCCATCCCAAGAATAACATCAAAGTCAACCATATCTAATTCAACAAGGTCACTAGGTAAGATTTTATGTAAGATGCAATCTGGACAATCCGTATACACCCTCCTAGCAATAATAGATGAACCAATAGGAGTAGACACTTCATACGACTCATGCAACAACTCTGACTAAGTACTGAATTTTTAGTAACAAAAGGGGTAACAAAGGAAAGGCTGGCACCTGAATCAATCAAAGTATATACATCAAGATGAAAGATTTTCAACATACCGGTAACAACCTAGGGGACCTTACCAACCCCTAGCCTCCCATGTAGAGCATAGAATCGATTTTCCCTTGGGTAACCACCTTGAGGACCACCTCTACATAATGGAACTGCATTTGCACCCCGAACCTTGCCAGAGTTTCTTGGACAATCTACCTTCTTGTGACCAAGCTCCCCACATTCAAAACATGCATTGAAATCCATCAAACATGGAGTTTTATGACCCCCTCCACATCTAGGACATATATCATTAGGATCCAAACCAACAACACCTTGAGGCCTAGAGAATTCATTTGCAAACCCCCTATTAGTAGCATAAGGAGGCCTTTGGCCTTGAAATCTAGTACTCTTTTGGAACTTGCCCTCAAAGCAGGCTCTCTTGGCCTTATGGCCCCTACTTTTTCTCAATGTCTTCTCTTCCATTTGCTCAACATAGGTCATCAACCGAGACAAATCCATATCAATAATAAGTAAGGTGGATCGGCATTCTTCACTTACCAAGTCAGAAACTCCAATAACAAACTTATTCATCCTTGATCTCAAATCGACCACCAAGTGAGGAGCATACTTTGAAAGCTGATTAAATTTGGGGTATACTTGCTCACACTCATAACACGTTGTTTCAAGTTCATAAACTCAACCAACTTTGCTTCCCTATGCTCGAGAGGGAAGAATCGATTAAGGAAGGACAATTTGAATTCCTCCCAAAGCACCACATAGCCATTACTCCTTTACCCTTCCACTGATCAAACAAAATTTAGGCCATCCCTTTGAGTTGGTATGATACCAACTCTGCCTTCTCATTTGACCCAACACCCACGATAGAAAAGATTTTGTAGACCTCATCTATAAACTTTGTGGATCGTCATACACCTTTGACCTATGGATAATTGAAGGATTCATTCTCTTATAGTCTCTTACCCTAGTTCCAGGGGTATTAGCATGAGGGTATAGGGCCCCTTGTTGGACTTCAGTGGCCACTACTTGGGCAAGCATAGTAAGGGCATCCTAGAGCTCACCATAGGTAGGTTGCTCTTCGAGAGTTTAGGCTCGTCTTCCTCTAGTATTCAGCATGATCTAGTATAGCAATGAATAGTGGTTATCGAGAGGGAAACTTATCACAACTCTATAGCGTGACTTAGAACATGAAAAGGGAAATATTTCCTAAAATGTCTCAAAGCCTCCTATTCATAGTCGTGGCGCGCTTCACAATCGTGAATAGGACTCTAATCAACATGGTGCGTTCGACTCCAAGGATCTATCAACCTAGTGTTCTGATACTAAGTTTGTCACTACCCAAGCCTAGGGACTAGATGTGACATGGCAAATGTTGAACCTAAAGGAACCACAAACAAGCCTCTTAACTTATCAGTGCACATCCTTGGTCATGGAAGCATACAAAGACATATTGATTAAGAATAGGGGCAATGGGCCTAATGGAAAGCTTGCATCAACATCATAATTAAGATTCAAGAGTCAAAGCTCATACATAAATAAAAAACATGTCCAACAAGCACCTCTAGGACATAGATAGCGCATAGGCCAAGATAAGTTATCAAACTCACCCTCATAGTCAATAAAACATAAGAAAATGTCTCAATACAAGGATAATAGTAAATTAGACCAAGGAAGCCGAAATGGAGGATTCACCAACAAGCTTGGAATAGCACCGTCTAGCCATGTAGAGGAGGAGGATGATCAACTTGGGAACCTACCCCTACATGGTGATATCATATAGGAAAAGAGTATGCATTAGTACATTTGAATGTACTAAGTATGAGGGATGCAAAATAACAAGATATAAGCTTCATGATCAACATACATAACATTAGGAAATAGGCATAATATAGCAATATGACATGCATGTTCAATGCATAAGTAAAACATGTTTAAGTAAATTATACTCATATAGGATACCATATGTGAAAAGGAGACCAAGCTAGATTTCCAAGGTATAAACCCTTGGGGTTGGTGATGATAGCACCAATCACCATAGTGTGTGATGTACAGAACCCTCATCAAGGTTAGTGATGATCGCACCCATCACCCTAGTAATTGAGATATTAACCCCTCAACTTTAAAGAGCAGGCTTTACTCCAATTTAAAATGTTTAGTCAACTTTCTCCATTATTTTAGTCGTAATTTGTCAAGTAGGTAATGCACCTACTTACTCTTTCACTTTGGCATTAGTGGGCTTCAATTCATTGGGCCTTGTCTGTTTATTTTTCTCTGTTTCTTTCACTTGATATAGGCCAAAATTTTCAAGTAGGTGGTCAGTATACTTTGGCCCTTTTTTTATTCATTTTGGGCTGCCAATTAGGTCCCTTTATAATGAAATTACCCAAAAAAGTGCCCAAAAATATGCCTGCAAAATACCCGAGAATCATAATTCTTCCATATATCTTAAAATTTGTGCATTATTTCAAAATTTCGACTTCATATTCGTGTTCAGGGGGTAAAATTGATTTGGAAAAGGGTCTAACACTAATTTTTGAGAGAATGATTCATAAGTTCAAATTTCAAAGTGTCAAATTCCAGTGAGCAATCCGCGTTACAAGGACGATGCCCTTTTGTACATTTTTTGTCCATTTTTTCAAGTTCATTCCATGACTTTTGATTCTTGGGCCTAAGCCTTCCCGTGCGTGAAAATGCCTATACTTAGCATTATTTCACCCTCATATCATCCAAGATATTGCCAAATACTCTCCCAAACACACAGACAATATTTCATCTTCTAAATTCAAGCCTCAAAACTCATCCAGATCTAAGGATTTCCTCTCAAGATTCAAGTCTGCATCTCCAATCTTCTTCAAGGATTCTCCAAAAGCTAAGGTATGTGGGTTTCATTCATGGGTTCCTTTCACTCATAATACCCAAGCTTCTTTTTACCTAAAATTATATGATTTAAAGTTGATTTACTCATGGGTCTTACTTATTACGAATTTCACTGCACACTTTGTTGGGTTTTATGAAATGTGGTCGTTTTAGCATGTTTTGAGCTATAGATCTAAGATCTATTATGAGATTTGATGAAGGGTTTTGACGTATCTTGCTTGAGGATTTTACCAAGTATTAATTGATGTTTTTACATTGAATTTACTTGAATATTTTTACTTTTGAATTGCATGGTTTTACATTAACACTACACCCCCCCAAGTGTTTTATAAAATGTTTGGGTTATGTTTCTTGAGTTGTTGAAGGCATAATGCTCGGCATATGAGATATATGACTTTATTATTATGAAAGTATGTTTTATATATGTTAGTTTCATCATAAGCTTCTATAGTGTTACATGTTGATCATAACCTTGTTGAGGGGTTGGTACCTTGACCACTTTGATGGAGAGTGTTAAGTCCATTAACCTTGTTGAGGGGTTGGTACCTTGACCACTTTGATGGAGGGTGTTAAGTCCATTAACCTTGTTGAGAGGTTGGTACATTGACTACTTTCATGGAGGGTGTTAAGTCCATTAACCTTATTAAGGGATTGGTACCTTGACCACTTTGATGGAGGGTGTTAAGTCCATTAACATTATTGAGGGGTTGGTACCTTGACCAGTTTGATGAAAGATGTTAAGTCCATTAACCTTGTTGAGGGGGTTGGTACCTCAATTACTACAAAGAGGGTACTAAGCCTTGGATTTTGAGTACTAGTTGCTTGGTATATGATGGTGGTCTCTTCTTATCTATGTAATATGTTCTACATAAGCATGTTTACTTCAAGTATCCTTTGTACATGTCATATTGCTACTATGCTATCTGTTGATTAATATTATGCATTTTGACTATGTTTCCTATCTTTTATGGCATTACATCCTACATACTTAGTACATTCAAACATACTAACACATACTCTATGCCTACATACTTAGTGCATTCAAACATACTAACATATACTCTATGCCTACATGATTTTACCATGTAGGACCTGGATCTCTATTTAGCCATTCTCCTCCTCAATATGTCTAGTTCGATTGTATCTCAAGCTTGTTGGCGAGTCCTCTATTTTGGGGACGTTGTTCTGCTCTTATGATATGTATTGATACTCTCTTCTTTATTGCTACTTTGACTATGAAGGTGAGTATGGTTGCTTGTCTTGGCCCCCACTAAGTATCTATGTTTAGAGGTATTGTTGGACAAGTTGTGTATTATGCTTGAGCTTTGACTTATCTATGATATTTAAGTATTACTCTCTCATTCTCTCTCACTCCCTTAGTCCTAATCCCCTTGTTATGTTTGTCCTTTATTCTAATTTTAATTGCTTCTGCGACCAAGGATGTTTAATGATATGCTACGAGGCTTGTTTGGGATTCCTTCGGGCTCCCCATTCACCGGTCACATCTCGGCCCCAGGTCCAAGGTGTAATAAAGATGGTATCAGAGCCATAGGTTGTTAGATCCTCAGAGTCCAACACACCACATTAATTAGAGTCTTGTTCAAAGTTGTGTTGCATACCACAACTATGAGCGAGAGGCTATGAGACGTTATAGGAATTTTTTCCCTTATTCATGTTCTAAGTCATGCTATAGAGTTAAAGTAAGTTTTTCTCCCATAATAATTATCCTTTGATCTACTACATCATGCCTAACACAAGGGAAAGTAGAGCCTGCACCTCCGACGAGCAATCGACCCCTCCAGCTCCTATTCGCCTATTCGGCATCTTAGGTGAGAGACATTATGAGGATGAATCCGCTAGTATTCTATGGGTCAGAGGTTGATGAGGACCCTTAAGAGTTCATTGATGAGGTTTACAAGTTGTTGGCCATCATGGGTGTGAGGTTGGAGAAAAAGGCGGAGTTGGTGTCTTACCAACTTAAGAGGGTTGCTCAAATATGGTTTGATAAATAGAAGGTAGAGAAGGAGGTTGACAATGTGGTTCTATAGGAGGATTTCAAGAAAGCATTTCTTCATCGGTTCTTCTTACTTGAGATTAGAGAGGCTAAGATGGTAGAATTCATGAATTTGAAACAAGGTTCCTTGAGGTTGAGGGAGTATGCGCTCAAGTTCAATAAACTTTCAAAATATACTCCCCAATTTGTTGATTAGGGCTAGCCTCTTTATAATTACTCTTTTCTTGTACGTTTCTTTGACACTCGGGTATGAATGTTTCCAAGGGGAAGATATTCAAATGACCCGAAAAAGTGCCTGAAAATGTGCCTTGGAAATGCCCAGAATCGTAATTTCTATATATCTCAAGATCCGTGCATTATTTTAAAAATTTGACTCCATATTCTTATTTAGGGGGTCATATTGAGTTAGGAAATTTCTAAACCTAATTATAGAGTGAACAATTCACAATTTCAAATTTCAAAGTGTTGAATTCCTGTGAAGAATCCATGTTACAGGCACGACCGCTCCGTACATTTTCTGTCCAGTTTTTCATGTTTGGACCAAGACTTTTGGGTCTTGGGCCTAAGCCTTCCCATGGATACTTAGCCTTATTTCACCCTCGTGTCATCCAAGACTTTCCAAAATACTCTCCCAAACACTTAGAGAATATTTCATCTCCTAAATTCAAGTCTAAAAGTCATCCGAATCTAAGGATTTCCTCTCAAGCTTCAAGTCTCAATCACCAATCTTCTTAAAGGATGCTGCAAAAGCTAAGGTATGTGGGTTTCTTTCATGGGTTCCTTTTATATATAATGCTCAAGCTTCCTTTTACCTAATATTGCATGATTTACTATTACTCATGGGTCTTACTTATTATGAATTTCATTGCACACTATATTAGGATTTATGAAATTGTGATTGTTTTAGCATGTTTTGAGAGATGGATCTAAGATCTATTGTGAGCTTTGATGAATATTGCTTGAGGGTGTTACCAAGTATTGATTGATTGTTTTACATTGGATTTACCTGCATGTTTCCACTATTGAATTCCATTGTTTTACACTAACACTACACACTCGCCAAGTGTTTGATAAAATGTTCGGGTTATGATTCTTAAGTTGTTGAAGGCCTAATGATTGGAACATGAGATGTATGACTTTATGATGATGAAAGTATGTTTCATATGTGTTAATCTCATGATAAGGTTCTATACTGTTACATGTTGACCATAACATTATTGAGGGGTTGGTACCTTAACC
>JAOTQJ010059993.1:0-13853 GCA_025642045.1 Solanum sejunctum | reverse complement strand
TAATTAAAGAAAATACTTTAATAAGGAAATACCGAATCTCAACTAAGCAGAATAAAAATCTTTACTTCTTGGGGAGTTTCTCTAATCGACAACCATCACTATGAGTTTCGTGATGATACAGTATCTTGGCCACACTACCAGAGCTGTCCCATACTTTGCCGGAGTAGGGGACGAAGAACTAGGGAAGTGGATCCATCCCAAACTGGGTCATATTAGTAACTAATGTGGAATTTACCTTGGTATAATCCTATCCTATGTTGGTCACATAGTTTATGACTTTGAGTAAGTTATTTTACTCTTACTGATATCAGTGCTCAATACTACTCCGAAAACTCTTTTATATAACTCATAATTATAACGAATATGAATTCTCAAAATTTGATCTTTCGGGGACTTAGCCCAACTTTAATTTTTTCTTAAGCTTTTGTCAACTTATCTTAAACTTTTCTTTAACTGAACTCTTTAACTTGACTGAAAACTAATATCAAATCAGTGACTCGAAAACATGCTAGTTTTTCTTGCTAATATGCAAGAATTAATCTTAAAAACCAAACTAGTCTTTCTTTTCTTGAGTTAATATCAAGATTTTCAAGAAACTCAACAATACTAAATCTTGATCATAGTTGGATATAAACTTAATAACAATTCTTGAATTGGATGCTATAGAAATCAAAAACATAATATTCATGAAAATATCTATGGTAATTTATTATGAAATTAACATACTTAACAAGGTTCCATGGATTTAATCTCAACTCGATACTTGAAATTTTATGGGTAAAAATCAATTCTATTTCTAGAGATATCTCAAAAATAATACTTTTTAGGATGGGCTTACATACCTTGAAAAGAATTCTTAAATCCTTCAACGATCTTAATTTTCTTACACTTGAGTTCTTGAGAGGGTTTCTTATTTTTTAGAGAATAAAAGAAGAGAATAAACGTTTTTGGACTTAAAACAATTTTAAAAACTGATTAGTTTTGGACATGGGGTGTGGAAAAGGTTGAAACTACCCTTCCCAAATTAAAGAAGAAAAACAACATGTTTTTATACTGGTGAGCGACCTGGTTTTCGAAAAAATTCAGTTTCGATGAATTTTGGAAGAAAAAGCAAAATGTGATTCCGCATCCTTTTTGCGTCGCGGAAGGGGTGCGAAAAATAATTCGCATTTTTTCTAGTTTCTTATCGAGTCGAGATCATTTTTCGACTCGATTTCTCCCACTAATCGCAAATTCAATCTCGAATTTACAAACGGAGCAAGAGAAGACACGTTACGAGTAAGGTCAATTCTACGGGTATTTTCGTCTCTTCATGAGGTATTACAAATTACTTGTTACCACGCAAAGCGCGGACTAATTACCTAATAAATAAATGAATAAATAGATCCGATGGTAGCTAATTGCCAACTAATGTTTAAAGAGCGAAAATAATAATTAAGAGGCAATATATGCCAATGAATTAATAGAATCGAGTCCATTGCAATTTTTGAGAAATACATTTTTTCGTTCCATTTTAATTGAATTTGTAAAATATATTAAAAAAATATTCAAAGACAAAGTTTAGAATATATTTTCTAATATTAACCTTTGTGAAGGCATAAATATATGTGTAATTTATCTTCTACAAAATATAAAACTTCAATCAATTAAAGGATAAATATGAAAAAAGTTTCAAATATTAATTTTTAACTTTGAATGATTCAACTATTTTGAATCTTAAAAAAAACAAAAATTCAAATAATTTGAAATAAAAGGAGTAATTAATTATGTGACGAAATATAAAACCCTTTATTTTAATTTGGGACATATAATCTATGGAATAGCAAAAAATTCAATACAAATACACATTACCAATAAGTATTTATTCTTTTCAAATACATCTTATTGTTTTACTATATTTATTTTCAAGGCTCACGCTTTTTTAATGATCCTTTTTATGGTTATATTGGCGATGATAGGTGAACAGATAATGGGTCTATTCTGATTCTAATAGGTGCCCTTGATGTGGTACACTACTAAAAAATTGCCAAAATTTGACGAAAAAAATGACGAACTGCGTCGCTTTTTTGGTGAAAAGCGACGGACAGTGCCACCAAAAAGCGACGGATGGCATTGCAAATAAAAAAATAAAAAAAAAGGGACGGACGTCCGTTGCTTTATTTAGTTTTTTAATTATTTATTTTTTGTGACGGACTGTGTCGCAAATATTTAAAAAATATTTTTTTTAAAAAGTTAAAAATAAAAAAAAGCGATGGACTTGATGACTCTGTCCGTCGCTTTTCTGAAATTTTTTTAAAACAAAATTGCCAAAAAGCGTCGAACAAAAGAATTTTCAGAAAAGCGACGGACAAAGGGACCCTGTCCGTCGCTTTTCTACAATTTATTTGATAATAGAACCCTGCATTTTTTGCTGCCCACTTACAAAAATTTAAATATAATATATACCAAAACAGCCCAATACAGCACAATCAACAACAACTTAAACAGTCAAAATACATACGAATAAATACAATTAAAAATAAAGAATATAGAAATTCATAATTTACAAAGTTTTAAATTGTTTCAAATTTTATAATTACATTCAACTTCAAAGTTCACAACTTAGTACATTCAAGTTAATTCCAAATTAATTCTAAGTTCAAGTTAAACACTTATAAAGTTCAACTTAGGTACAAATCCTATAGTTCAAACTTTAAATTAGATCTATTCAAAATTCACAACTTGAAGTTCAAGCTAAGTTCTAAAATCTTAAAGTTCAAATTCAAAATTAAATCTAAGTTCAACTTTTTAAAAAAATCCTAAAGTTCAATTTTTATATTATAATGAACTTTAAAGTTTACAACTTAAAATTTAAGTTTTAATTTTAATCTAAATTTAAGTTAAACACTACTACATAATATTAACAAATCCTAAATTAAATTTCAAGTTCTGCATTATATCGAAGTTCAAAGTTCACAAAAAATGTTCAACTTGTAAAATAGTATAAATTCAAATTCTAATGAAATTAATTCTAAGTTTTACTTAAATAAAAACTCCTAAAGTTCAAACTTAAGAAATCCTAATTTTATAGTACATTCAACTTCAAAGTTCACTTCTCATTAAAATATTCAAGTTTTCCAAATTAAATATAACTTTAAGTTAAACACTACTAAAATACAATTACTATAGTTCAAGTTTTAAATATATCTAATCAAAACTCAAACTAAGTTCCAAAATCTTAAAGTTCAAGTTAAAAATTAAATCTAAGTTCAACTTTAAAAGAAAATCCTCAAGTTCAATATTTATATTATATTCAATATTAAAAAATTCACAACTTAAAATTCAAGTTCAAATTTTAATCTAAAATTCAAGTTAAACACTACTAAAGTCATAATTTTAACAAATCCTAAATTAAAGTTCAACTTCTACATTATATGCAAGTTCAAAGTTCACAAATAAAATTCAACTTCTAAAAAAATATAAATTTAAGTTCTAATGAAATTAAATGTAAGTTCTATTTAAGTAAAAAAAATTCTAAATTTCAAACTTAAAAAATCTTAACTTTCAGTTACATTTTATTCAACTTTAACTTTAAATTCAAACTTAACAAATTCTTAACTTTAAAATATGCTAACTTTAAATTCGCATCTCATTCAAACTTAAGAAATTCTAACTCTATATTACATTCAATTTCAAAATTCACATCTCATTAAAATATTCAAATTCCCCAAATTAAATCTAACTTTAAGTTGAATATTACTAAAGTTCAACTTAAGTACAACTACTATTCAAGTTTTAAATATAACTAATCAAAATTCACAACTTGAAATTCACAACTTGAAATTCACATTAAGTTCTAAAATCTCAAAGTTTAAGTTCAAAATTAAATTTAAGTTCTACTTAAAAACTACTTTTCTGTCCTAACTTCAACAATATTTCAATTCAATTCCTATATTCTAACATCAACAATAATTTATTCTAACTTCAACAACAATTCAATTCAATTCCAATATTCTAACTTCAACAACTCAATTCAATTCTAACATTCTAACTTCAATAACAATATTTCTAACGTTATTCTAGCTTCAACAACGTAACAACAATTCAATTCCATTCCAACATTCTAACTTCAACAACAATTCTAATTTCATTCTAACCTCAATTCAATCCCAACATTCTAATTAACTTCAACAACAATTCAATTCCAACTAAAAATACCTAATTTACAATCTCATTCAAAAAACTCCAAATTCAACGTTAAACCCTAAATTTTTTGTTTACTCACTACTTCACAAAACATATACAAATTAGCTATGCTAATACCATTGTAACTTCATAACAATACTATTCCTACACAAAAGAACCCAATTCATAAACTTATTTCAAAAAATCAAATTTAAATTTTACCCATAAAAATAAAAAAAAAATAACTTCATTCACTTATTCACAATACAATACACAAAATAATACGTGTAATATCATAACTTCAACATTAATAAAAGTGAAATGGGTTAGCTAAGAACTTATAAAATTCAAAAACTTAAAACAACAAAATAATACCTACACTAAAAATGGAGCAAAAATAGAAGAAAATTAGTTACCTTAGTTGTGGGGAGGAGCAAATCACGTTGGTGGTGATGCCGGTGGCCTGTGACGGAGGCTGGGGAGGGAGGGGCGATGGGTTGAGGAAGCTGGGTTAGGGTTTTGGAGAGAAGAAATGAAGTTTGAGAGAGGAAAAATGAGGCGAAAGTCGGGTTTTCATTTTATATAGACGCCTAGGGGCGACAGACAACATCGTTTTGTCCGTTGCCCTTCATTACAATATTCTGACTATTGACCAAAAAAGCGTCTGACAAAATAACGCCGTTCGTCGCTATTATTTTTTTAAAAAAATAATTATTTTAATAAAAAAGCGACGAACAAGGTCACCTTCTCCATCGCAATTTTTAAAAATTAAAAAAATAGGACGGGTGGCGTCGCTATGATATTAGATAATTATTTATTAGATAAAAACAAATTGATCGAAAATTCTGCCAAAAAATGAGACGGACATGTAGACATCGTCCGTCGATTTTTATTATCAAATATTAAAAAAATAAAATTATATATATATAAAAGCGATGAATTGTGTTCTTTAGTCCGTCATTTTTGGAGCGACACAGTCTGTCATTTTTTCGCAGTTTTTAGTAGTGGTATTTTCATTAATTTCGTCATTTTGAAACTTTTAAGGCACCTTATGATTAATTAACTATAGTAAATTGCATTGTGTAAATAAATACGAAAAAATATTTAGAATGTAAATAAAATACAAAAAGGAAATTGGCAGTACACGGCATTAGTTCAAATTGGCATGATTGGTTTAACATACTTGATTTTACTTATTTATTATATTATTTAATATTCTTAATATTTATCTATTTTATAAAATAAATAAATAATTTATTATTATATATTTGTTTCACTCTTGTTATTATATATTACTATTCAATTTTTTATTTTTAAATAATTTATATTTAATTAGAATGATTTAATAAAATTGCTCATTATCTATTATTTTTTTTATGACAAGTAAATAATGAACAACGGAGTATATTCCTCTGTTCCGCTAAAAGAAATAAAGGATTAAGCACATGTTTGATCATAGAATTTGACGTCTCAATAATATTTTTTTATTTAAAATTGATATTTATTTATGAAATTTGTATGAAATTATAAATTTGTTTAAAATTATGATTTTAAATTTTGAAATTCTAGTAAAAGTAGAATTTTAAATTGTGATTTAATTTTTTAAAAATATATATAAAAAAAAAACTTGAGTTATAAGATTATATTTGAAAACAATGGCTCATCACTTTTTTTTTTTAAAAAAAAAAAGATGCATGTTAGACTTGAAGTGATTATTCATCTCATATAAATGAATTATATAAAAATTAGCTATTTACTGCAATTATTGGTTAATGGCGATTGTTCATATCATGTGGGTGAATTATATTAAAAATTAATTATTAACTGTTATTATTATTAATTAACATATCTTCATAAACTTATGTTTATTTGAATGTTTGTAATAATATAAAATTACAAACACAACGCCTTAAATTATTTTGTACCTTAGTTATAAATTATTATTTTGCTCATTTAGTAAACTTGTATAAGAGTTGAAGATTTGGCTATCGTAAAATGTTGAGCGTTGAGCATCGTTCCCTCAACAACCTCTCCTCATTTGTATTAATAAACACATTGTCTACTTGCCTAACTTTCTTCGCTCCACTTTTCTTTTTTAAAAAAAAATAAATATATATATATACATATATATACTATGATAATTGTAAAAATTATAGATTCGATGTAATTTCATAAAATGATATTTAAAAAAGCACTATGCAAATAATAACCTATATTGAGGAGATTATCTTTAATGTAAATATAAAGAGGTGATTTTCAATAGATCCTTAATTCAAGAAAATAGTGTAAAGCAAGTCAGTGAAAGAAATATAAGAAATATTAGCTAAAAGCAAATACAAACACACATTGATCGAACAAAAACTATAACAAAATAAAATGATAGTTGAGGTACAAAGAATCAACACATAGTAATAGAAAATGCTAGACAAGAAACTGGAGCAGCAACACCATGAATATTAATATGAACGACAACAAGACAAATACATTGTACCTGTCAATATTTTATCCTGATTTGTGACCTTTAAATCATCATATCGAAGGTCATGTCCTTGGTAGGTTAAAACGGTGTCATGTCTTATCTAATCATCTCCCCAATCCTTCTTTTGTGTACCTCTACCTCTCATAAAATTGTTCATGGTCAACCTCTCATATACCTCCACTAGGGCATTCATACATTTCCTCTTCACACACGCAAAGCATCAATCTCAGTCCTACTTCCTACATCTTGTCTTCCGCTGAATATAAGAAAAAGGTTTTCTTAACGAAGCAATAACAAAGAAAAGAATACAATAATCTATTGAGTACATAGACAAAAACTAGAAAGAAATCCCAAATTCAACACAAAACTAAATGCAGCTTTGGGCAAATGATGTGTTGGGTTGAAAGCTTGGAGAATATTGAAAGCCGCCTAAAGCAATACGCCACCATTTTACGTAATTCATTAATCAATCAATAAGAAACTTAGGTCAAAATCCCTATTATGAGTGTAATTCTTAATTTCTTATGACTTTTGACTTGACCATTACTATTGCGGTTTTTTTTTAAAAAAAAATATTGTACAACCTTATTTGATACTTACTTTCTTTATTTAATAATAATTATCCATTATTAATCAGATATAAAAATTTAAAAGTAATAAATAATAAAAATAGTTTTACTAAGTTACTTTTATCAAATATATAAATTGTCTAAATATCAAAAAGTAAATGTTATTCTCTACGTCCTATATTGACTTAATTTTTGAGATTTTTTCCATTGTTCGAAATAGTTAAATTATTTAAATATTAAGATGAATATTTGAAAGTTTTTTCATATTTGACATTTCATTTATTGAAGTTTTATATTTTAGGTATAAATTACACTACTTGCAAAATAATATTTGTGATTTTATAAAGGGTAATGGTGAAAAGTATAGTTAGAATTATGTCCTTAAATATTCTTCTTAATATGTGTGTCATTATCTCACAAATTAAGTTAATATAGGATGGAAGAAATATTTAATAAAAAGGATAACATAGATATAAAATAATAAATATTCATTAAAAAATGAATGTTATTTGGAGTAGTAAACAATTATTGTATTTACTCCCTCTGTCTTACAATAGTTTTTCACTATTCTAAAAATAAATATTTAACAATACTTGTCTATTTATCAATGAAGAGATAATTTTATAATTAATTTCTAATTTATTCTTATCATTACTTATAATTATTTCTGTATTATATTTTAAAAATGTTGTATTTATTATATTCAAATGTGATCTAGTAAAATTTTATCAATATCATTTACTACTTCTCAATTTTTATACCAAATTAATAATGAATAACCACTGGTAGACGGAGGAAGCATATTCAAATGTATCAAATGTGTAATTGTACTTGTATCAATTATTTAAAAATATAAACGATATACAATCAACTATAAATACAAATACAAGCATGTGATTTGTTATTAAAAAATAACACATAGTATTTTTAATAATTATCTTAAAATATAATTTATGTTTAGCATATATTTATTTTGTTGTATAATTTTTTCCTAATTTTAATACATTTTCTATTTGGATCAAAGCGTACTTATTCATTACTTCTCCACAAACTATGCAAAAAAAATGTCAAAGTTTCTCTAGTCTAGGTCTCTATTTGTGTTATTATACCTCATCTACTCCCTATGTCCTAAAATAATTAATTTTAAATTTTTATTCTTTTCTATTGATAAAACAAAAAATTTATAACACACAGTTATATCGTTCCATCTTTTTCTAAAAGTCGAATTTCATTAAGATCAGATTGAAGTACATTTTCTATCTTTTCTTTTAATTGAACAGATGATAAATTGAAAGTGCTGTTTAATGGTCCTTTTTTAATTATTATATTGTCCTTACAATTTCACGTCTTTGAATTGTTTTTCATTTTTATTTTTTCCTCGTAAGACACTTTTGTCTTACCGAACTTCAATGCAAGTACTGTAAGTACACCGTTGGATTAAATGCGGAGTGATATAAACCGTTGGATGAAGAAAAATTAGGTGGGGCTTCAACCTCTCCAACTCCCTCACCATATTCTGTACGACAATTACACAAACGGGGGTGTTTGGTATGGAGGAAAATATTTTTTTGGAATTTTTTTTTATTTTTTTATATTTGATTAGTTTAAATATTTAAAAATATTTTTTAAAGTAATTTATTTTTTTAAAATTTAAATAAAATAAATATTTTTCAAAAATTAAGAAAAATAATTTTTAAAATTTTTATCTAATTTTAAATTGATTTTTTTAATCTCATTCATATAGCGATTTCTCTCTCCGAATCTTTTTAAATAAAATGAGATTAAAAAATTATTTTTGAAAATAATTTCACTTTTTGAAAATTTAATTTTTTCACTCATTCATATTCCGACTCACCAAATCTCCAAAAAAAATAATAATTAAGTTTTAACTTTTTAAAATATTTTTAAGATCTCAATTTTTTACTCCATCCTATCTCCTCCCTTCCCCCTCCCCACTTAGAAAAAAAATTTAAAATATTATTTTTATAAAAATTTAAAATTTTTAATTTTTTACCATACGCCTAGCCTCCATCCAGGAAAAACATTTTCCTCCATACCACACACACCCAAACTGTACACTTCTTTTTGATGTGGCGTTCATTCGAAATGCTTTTTCCCATCTCAAGATAAGTATTATTTTATATTTTTAACTATGCTTTATATTTTATTTTAAAGAATATTTTATTTTTTAAAAAATATTTATTAAATAAAAATAATTTAGTAAATTTTATTATTTTATTTTAATTTTCATAATAGAATTTAATACAATTCTTAAAGAAAGATTAATTAGAGGTGTTATTTGATTAATATATCTTTTATACAAAATAATAACAACAACAACATACCTAGTGGAATTCGACAAGTAGAGTATGGGGAAGATGAAATTGAAATGTATGCTGATCTTATCATTATCTTATAAATAATTAAATTCTTATCTATATATGTGTTTGTTAATTCTAAAATAATTAATGCTAAAAACAAAATTAAAAAAAAATCTCTCTTGATTATAATATAAATTGACAACTATTTTGGAACATCTATTTTTAATATACCAAATAATTAAAATGAGACGAAGTAAATAATTATTAATTATTTAAAGAATGTGATTATGGTCGAGATGATACTCACTCTATTCCAACCCTCTCGGAAGCAAAATTAATTAGAAATATTATTTAACTAATATATATATAATATTTAATTAAAATTTTTCTTATATATATGTATTTTAATTATAGAATAATTAAGGCTAATGATAAAATTTTAAAAATATATAACTAATTCTTTTTAATTATTTAAATTAATAATTATTTTTTAATAGCCAATTTTAATATATATGACAACTGTAATGTACAAGCAAAATACATATTTCAGACGGAAGGAGCATTTCGATTTTGTTTAGTCTTTAGACGCGCTTCACTAAGCGCGTGAACACACAACCTTTTCCGACTTTTCGTAAACTATTTTAGTTTCTTTTTAATTAATCAGTAGAATCTCCACGTAGATAGACTATCGTTTAGTAGTTTAAAGATAAAGAACCTTTTCAACAAATTAGGGCCCACACTTATTTACACGTGGACTTTTTTGGGGGAGGTTAGAAGAAGGGAAAATAAAGAGGAGATTCCAACGTGAAAAATTAAATTCTTACTAATAAGATAAAAATTTAAATAGTTAATTAATTGAGTTATTAAAATTGTTATAAATGTACTGTCCAACTCTCTAATTACCCTTTTATTTTGGTAAACAACATTTCAAAATGACTTCCTAGTTTCTAACTGCCAAGTGGTTAAGAAATTTAATTTGATCAATTTTATACTTCTTTCATTTATTTTTAATTGTGTACTATATTAAAAATAGATACTTCTTCATTTCATTTTATGTGACTTGACATTGCGTTTAAGGAAAAAAGTATGACCTTTAAAATTTACTAAAATCATTCTTAAATATTTGCGTGACTGGGGATTATTTCATTAAGAGTCAAAAGAAAATTTCAAAATTAAATTATTTTCAATTAGAATAAGATGTCATTCTTTTTGACACAAATCAAAAAGAAAAGGATGTCATATAAAATGAGACAGAAGGAATACTATTTAATATTTAATACCTTTTTCAAAATATTTAAATTTAGTATATTCAAATAGTAAATTAGTATTATTATAATTATTATTTATTATTTTTTTAATATGTGTATTAAGTTGCTAGTGAATAACTATTATTTAATGGTGTAACAAACTCCATAATAGTCTTGTATTATGTTGCTCCTGTTTGGTGAAGCTTTTGGTGACAGAATTATTGTTTTTGAATTGTGGCAAAAAAGTTATTGTGCAAATTTTGAGCTTTTAATCAGAAATTGAAAAAAGAAATTTCTTCTAAAATAATAAGTGTTTAAATTTTTTTTAGGACAATAGAAGAAGTACATACTGAATTCTTTTGTAATTTGACATGTTACAAGTGCTTTTTTTTAAAAAGTGAAAAGTTACAAAATACTAACAAAAGCACTTCATAAATAATTTAGTCGATAAGTCAAATCCCAAGTGCTATATTTTGCAAAACACTTTGTGTTTGGTACTATTGATAAGAATTCTTTCTCAAAACAAATTTATTTTGATAACTTGCAGATGCCTCAAATAAAATAATGTTGGAAAAATTATTTTATTCTCCAACATTATTTTATTCAAACAAAATAAGAATTCTTTTCCCAGTATTTGTAAGAACAATCATGAATTAATATATATATACAAACTAATTATTTGTTACAGATAAGAAAATTACTAATTAGTATTCTAATAAAAAGTAATATTAATCTAATATCACAAATTAAAATTCAAATGATAGAGTAAAAATCAGTTATATTCAAATAAATAAAATGTTAGGTGAATAAGCAAATTAATATGAGATTGGTACGCCCAAGTTAGGCAAGGAACAAGTGGCACATATGCCCACATGCCTACAAATTAAATAAAAAAGGTTTGGATGGAAATTTGGAAAGCATCAAGAGGAACAATATTAGAATAAAAAATAGATTATTTAAAGAATACTCTCAAAAATCACTACTAAAAAATAAAAAATAACTATGGACGTAATTTCATAGCTTAACAATAAAATCTCATACTAATTAATAAACTCTAGTTCGTTATTCGCATTTTATGTAAATGTATTTGATTAAGTATAAAATTTAAAAGAGAAAAACTTTTTTAAAATATATGATATTACTATAAATAATATCATTAAATATAATAATAAAAAATTCAATGTTAAATTATTACGTCCAGTATATCATTCGAACACTATATAAGTTGGGATGAAAGGAGTATTTATATATATTTTTTGATTTGAAATAGTTTTTTTTATTGCCCATTTGGTATCGATGCTCAGATTGAAGCATTCACGTCTCATAAGGCCCATCGAAGAAACACTCTCTGTCAAGAATTTTTTCATACCTATAACTTGAATTTGAAATCTCTGATTAAAAAGAAGTAGTTCGATCTACTATTCTACATACATCCTTTGATGGTGATTTGAAATAGTTAAAAACGAAGTTGAATGTTTGATCTTTTTGGTACTCGCATTTGTTTAAAGCATGTGGGTGTAACGTGCAACTTGCAAGTAAGAAAAGTTGTTTAGAAAATAAATAGGACCATATGTGACTGTGTGGATAATATGTGGTACATGCCTCTCGCCCCCCCCCCCCCCCCCTCCCAATCTAAGGAATAAAATTGATCATAATATTAAGTTGAAAATGTGAATCATTAAACTATACTTTAAATTACTACAAAAAAATTGACTACACACATCCCCTCCAATGTGATAGGGAAGTTGTATGTATATTAACCTTTGGGGATCATTTTATGTGAGGTATAAAGTATAATAATTTGAGAATAAAATGTAGGATTGTTTTATATCATGTTTGGTTGGAGGCATTAGGTAACCCTTCGATTATTTATCTCACTATTTTCATCTTAGTGATGAGATAAGTTATCCTATATATATAGTGGAATAATTTATCCTAGGATAACTTATCTTGAGATTAATTATTTCACGATAATATATTCTAAAATTAATTATCCTGAGATAACATATTCTCAACCATACCAACCCCTAATAGATTGGATGGCACCTCCACCATTAATGTATCCAATCTCCCCCTTAATAAAGTGGTAATGTGGGGAATCAAAGATCTACACAATACACCAGAGCTAATTAAAAAAAGAAAAAAGTTTAATCTTCTAATTTGATTTGTTCTCTCCAAGCTAAGTGAAAAGAAAAAAGAAGCTTGGAAATACGTTTATTTCTTGTCCTTTTCTATTATCTTATTCTTTTAAAAAGTACACAAATGTAATATAAAGCTGATTGATGACTAAGATGTGGTCCAAATACACCACAACTATTATAGGATGCCGTGTACAATTGAAAGAAAATCTAATCTTCCAACATGTTGTTAATTAAACAAGGCAATTGCTTGATATTCAACTTAATGATTTTTTATTTGTTAACTTTTTATTCAATTCTTGCCATTCACATTAAAATTCAATTATATTTGAATTCGTGTGTAAACTTTATACGGAGGAAAGCTCCTACCAACTTAATTCGATTTAGCCAGGCATGCCTCTGTTATTTATAAAGGTGTTGAAAATGTGAGTACTATTTGAATACTATTCGTTGGTAAATAATGATATAAATTACAATTGTGTAGGTGCACAAGAGTTTGTAACTTTTTATAAATTTTTATTTGTCACTCAACGATGAAATTTTACTTCTTTTTTTTTTGAGAAAATTTAAAATAAATATTAATAAATAAATAAATAAAAGATATATATGTCGTTATTGTAAAGAGATCCATGTTCATTGTTGTATAATTTATATCGATTTAATAATATAACTACAACTCTTCATTTATCCTTGACATTCAAAAAGGAATACAGGACGGACGAAAAGTAGGGAAAACCCAAGGACACCTTATAAGTCGAATAACTTTAGATTAGTTCAGAAGTTCAAAATTTTGTCAAAAGAACATTTTCTAATTTTAATATAAGAGTATTAGGTCTTACAAAATAATTCGAGGAATAAATAATAAATATTAAAAGTAAAATATTATGTTTTGATATATTAAAAATAATAAATAAAAGTAAAATATGTAAAATATT
>JAOTQJ010059972.1:0-13854 GCA_025642045.1 Solanum sejunctum | reverse complement strand
ATTTAGAGGTATTGTTGGACAAGTTATGTAATAATGTTATGACCTTTTACTCTCATCACTCTTGTATGTTTTAAGCTAGGAAAGACTCCCTTGGTCCCTTTGCCTTTATTTCTATTCTCTTATTATTGTTTAATTGCTTTCATAACCAATGATGTGCAATGATCTATTAAGAGGCTTATTGGGGGTCCCTTCGGGTTTCCCATTCGCCATATCATATCTAGGCCCTAGGCTTGGGTCGTGACAAAACCACACCTGGTCTACTTCCTTAAGCTGATATACTGCTAACTCTACCTTCTCCTCTCAAGTCACTCTTATGATGGCCAAGACCTTATATACCTCATCATTGAACTCTTGGACATCCTCATATGTCTTTGAACCATGGAACTCAAGAGGGTTTATATGTGAAAAATCATTCACTCTAGATGTTGAAGTATGCACATGAGAAGGAGCAACCATACCCTGATTAGGCTGGATGGCCATAACTCAAGCCAACGTAGCAATAACAGTTCATAATTCAACATTGTTGACTTGTTCTCCAAAAGGTTCATGAGGAGCTTGATCTTCATTAGCATGCACTACTTTTGGCTAGGGGTATTTTCCTTGGAGATATTTTCTAAAAGTCACAAAGAACAATCATTAGGGTTAGGAAGCTTTAGCACATTCTACGGCATGACATGAATCACGGAAGAGGTGGAGTATTTTCTAAAGCATCTCATAGCCTCATATTCATAGATGTAGTGCACTTCATACCAATAAATAAGACTCTACTTGATGCGACATGTTAAACGCCAAGGATTATTTTAAAACCTAATGCTTTGATACTTATCCTCACGTATTAACACACATTTCATAAGTTTAAGTATAGGTAGTTGTCAAAAATATATCTACCCAACTTGGAATTGGGGTCAAACCCATAGAGAAATGATTAGGTTGAAGTTCAAATGAAGAAGTAACATTGGTGTTTTAATGTTTCATAGTCATGAGAAAACAACAAATAGAAACGAACAACAGTCTGAAGGTAAATTTTAGGGGAAATTATCACTAAAATAAAGTTGTAAAAAGAAAAGATGAAGAGGGTTTAAGATAAGAAGTAACTTCTAGAGAAGATAAATAGGCACACAAATAGTAATTGTCATGAGTATTTGAAAATACTCAAAGGATGACGAATCTACATGGGTAGGGTAGGTGGGTTTAACATTTGATCAATGTTCTCTCAAACTCAACATTAAATTTTCACAATAACTTTCTCAGGCTATAATGGGGTCAATACATAACACTTTAGCCTTAGAAAAAACCACCCATCTCAAGGAGATTTCATTAAATCAATCTATTAATAGCTATTTATTCATTATTTAACCCACTTTATGCAACCTTTTCAAGCATACATGAATATTCTAAGCTAGAACTAAGTTTGAAACCTCAATCCATACATTAAAACATGGTCAAAATAACAAAACCCATAAGGATTCATCAATAAATCAAGTAAAATCAAGCACCTAGCAACCAATTACTACATAATGGTTGACATTATCCCCATAGGAGTATTGAGATTTTAGCTAATTATCAAATAAAATATGAGAATTTATGAAATAAATTCTCTTCCATTGAATTAGTCTTCAAGCATAAGAAATCCAGAAAAAATCAATAAAAGTTCAGCAAAACTCTTATCTTCAATGAAGATTGGTGCGTTTTCTGCTCCCTATTTTCTCCACAAAAGAAAAGAAAAACTTTTCAATAATAAAAATTTTACTCTTAGCCAAAATGTACTACTCACTACTAAAAAATTATATTACTACCCTTCTACTGTTCCCTCCAAAATATTTCAGCCCTAATCTATTTATACTCTGTACACAAATTACAAAATATCCTCCTTGAAATTCCAATTGGTTACATTAGTCGAGCTCACCGATTAACTCGGTGACTCACATAAGTTCCTTTAGCATCATAGAGCTCTCCTCTTAACAGGATCTGATGTGGAAACTTATCCAACTTAGTCAAGCTAACCAATGTTCTTGGTGATACGCCTTTGGAGCTTGAGTTTGCCCATAACTAGTGACCCAAGGCCAAGTTTGTGCCTTGTTGTGAAAGCTAAGTCGAGCCTGCCAACCAAGTTGGAAACTCGCCAAATCCTTTCTGTACCTCACTCTTTCTCAAGTTGACTTGTTTATTGTTGGGTGATATTTTAGCAAGCTGTGGGATACTTTGGTGACCCACCATGTACCCTTTGTGATGCTTAGTGTCTCATACTTTGTTGTTTACTCATTTTGACCTATTTTTGCATGTTTGTGTTTCATTTGATCCTCAATCATCACCTTGGTGCAAAAGCAACAATTTACGTTAGTTTATAGCACAAAATAGGGCATCAAGGACATTTTTTATGCATAATTCAAGCTCTATATGAGTGCGAATTCACCACTCATCAACACCTTCAACTTAAATTTATACTTATCCTCAAGTAAATCAAATGTCAACTAGTTCAAAGGTCATGTATATGAAATGTACTAACTAGCACTTAATTTGCCAAGGCACAAAATCCATTCACCATGCGACCACTCACATATGTACTTCAAGCTTCAAGCAATGACTAGAACGTGCCTTCTAGAGCTTTCACTCACAAAGGCTCACCCAAAGGCAAAACCAAGATGAACAATTATGCTCGACTACCCTCACATAAAAGAACATTCCCTTCTCACAAAGCAATGTAATATAAATCTCGAGAATCATACAAGCGATCACATTCCCAAAAGAAAAACGCATGCCCATACTTATGAAAGATCAAAATGGGCATTTTGTGCTTGTAATGCGATTGACTGCAAGGTAAGGTGACATTTTGGGATAGTGACTAAACTTCTTGGTGTATGGCCTGGATTTAAACTATCATTCAACAATACACCACATCAAACTTGGCCCAAGCTTAACATTCAATTCTTCTTATCTTATCAACCTTAACAAGGCATTCCCTCCGTTTTATTCACTAACAAACACAATTTCTAACATACTTACAATATAAAGCTAAAATCAAACACCAAGCTTAATTCATTTTTTTCTTTTTTTAGTAGAGATAAGAAAATTCCAAACTAGGCAACAATATGTGCTCATAACCAAGTAGGACTCAAACTCTTCCATCATAAGACCACTTTATCACAATCGATCTTTGCCTCCACCATATCACACCCCTAACTTAGTCTTTTGTCCTAAAGTTAGATTATTCTACCAAATCAAACACCAAGAAGAACATGGAAAGGTAAAACTAGGCAGGGATTTATTTTGGTTCAAAAAGGAAAGGTAAGGCTTTAAGAGTGACAAGCAAAGCTCACATTCACATAGGCAATCAAAAGAAAGTAGTCATGGGGTCTAAGAAATTAATCGTGGACACTTAAAGAAATGACTAAGATCCTCTCTCTCATTTACTGATGTCAATCAAGTGGATCAACTAGGAAAGTTCTGAGTACCATTAAACAACTTTCAAAGCAAATGGTCTCCTAACACATGGCTTTCCAACACAAATATCCAACATTATTCTAACCAAATGAGTTTGCTCAAGAGCAATGGTCAGCGCGAAACTCCAAGTTGTTTTCCATCTAGTCACAACAAGATGATATGAGTCCATATATGAATTATGCAACTCTTAACATCCCATCAAGTTAGACTAAGCAAATGTGTGTCAAAAGTATAATTTGAGACATTGATATTGATAAAAATCAACACATAAAAGGTACTTAAAGACATTAATCCATTCCAACCATAGAAAAAATATCAACAAGCCAACAAGATAGATTAAAATAAAACTATATCTAAACGAAAACCAAAGTGCAATATATACAACCCAAAAGGAATAGCCATAACAAACTATATAGAAAAATGTCAATATATACAACCCAAATAAAATGGGTTAGGCGCTAACCACAACCCCCCAAAAATAAAAAGTAGTGTCCTCAATGCACCATAAAAGAGAAAGGGATAGAAAAACAAAATATCAAGATAAAGAAGCCCTCTATGTAGGCGCGGATGGGGAAGCTGACTCAGATAGTGTTGCATCAGGGGACGAGGCATCAGTGCCTTGTAGAGCATCAAGAGCAAACTCCTCTGTAGTGGTGGAAGATAACATGCTCTCAGTATATAGCTAGTGAATGTCCTTAAAAGATTGCTTCAAAACCTTCTATAATAATAGATCCTCTGCACCTGAAAGAATATCAATAATGAAAATCGCGTCCAGCTGTGGGTCCTCTAAGTACTCCTTATCCATCTCGTGCCTTAAGTCATCCTCATATTTCTCCTCAAATTTGATATCTCTAATAATAATGGTAGTCGAAGGGGCTGTAAAAGTCAATGGCTATCTACTTGTTGTTGGTGGAACTGAGGATGAGCTATTGGGTGCCTCAAGTCCCCAATCTAGCGATATCTCTATAGATTGAATCTTGTCCATCTTAACTCAAAGTTTCGCTATATCAGCTTGAGATACTAGTGATGTCCTCAGAAGAAGTGGGAGCTAACCTTTTCTCTAAATATTTGACTCTACAAGTGAGAAAATTGAGCTTATGACCATAACTATCCAAAATCTCCTGATGAGATATTAGCTCTAGATGAATAAGAACTAAGGCCATTGCTATGACCTCCTACGTTTATGTAGTACATGTAGACTCAAGTCTAGAGGCTCTAGTGTTAGCAGATTAGGCTAAATGACCTATCTGATAGATCATAGCCTATATGACCGGTGGCTTAGAGGTAGAGGCTGATGGGGATAAAGGAGAGATTGAAGTAGATGCTATGGTAGATGGACTAAGAGGAGCCATGTCAGGATCTGCGGTGGATGGAGTCTTTATATCAATGGCGGTATCCTTATCCTATTAGTTGGGTCAACTATCGGAGTTGTGTCTACTTATGGTGTCCTCCTCTAGATCTCCACATCCTTCTAGTATTCTGTCTCTGTCTAGTAGATATCACTAGTTGCTTGTGGGTTACTTGAACATCCTTATCTCATCAAAGAGGAACCCCGCTCTTTGATATAGCTGCATGATGAGGATCGAGAATCATAAAGAAGTGTACTGCTGTTGAGCCCTCACAAAAATCTCTAAAACTATGATCTTTGTCTAATCTAATTGGGTTTAATCAATAATATAGCCAAGTAGTGCAGCTTCTGGAAGCCTGATGCTGTCTGATTCTATAAAGGCATGAGAGTTCTATGGAAGAACCCAAACTAGTAGCGAGCAGGCATATGGATGTTCTTCTTCTCAATGGTCACCTCTTCTACAATCCATAGGAGATATGACAATCAATAAAAATGAGGCTAACTAACCTCTCAGGTTGTCCAAATGGCTAGCCCATCTCTATCATAGTGCAAGGAAATCCTCGGTAGGGCATCAAAGTACCTCATTAATCTCAATGAGCTTGTACTTTACTTTTATCCCTTGTCACTTTATCTCAATTAGAGGTTTAGGTCTCATCCCCTTTCTAACTATGGGGAGCTACTTAGTGTAGGCCTTATAGAACTCTCATAGCCAGGTAGGTGCGTTGTTGGCAGATTGGTGAAAATCTCAAAATTTTGGAATTTGACCATGTCCCAAATGTCAGCATACCGATCAATTGAAGAGCAGCTTCTACTCCAAAATGGTACACTGGTTGGGCATCCATAATATATTCACGGTATGAGGAGTAATAATATGTGAGCCCCTCAGAATCTCTCTAGCAACAGGGTCCTTCACAAGTTTGGACTGGTCCTCAGATTGATCATGTCTAATAAACTGTGTAGGAGGTGGAGCTGTGGAAGATTATGTCTGGGAAAATGTTTCTTGACCTAGGTGAGATTCCCGGACTATGCGGATCAACATGGCATCATCAGAATGGGAGTCTGACTCATAGTGGAAGGTTCTATCCTAGTATGTTTGGGTGGATGAGATGGCCTATGACTAGGTTCGTTGATAGACACTGAGTGTAGTGAATGCCTTGGTGGCTCATCATCATCCACCAATATACTTGTTTGAACTAGTTGTTTAGGTTATACAATGCTTGCATTAAATATTAAAAAGTAAAATTAGGTATAAAAGAATCAAAATTGAAATCTAAATCAAAGCCTAAAATCATATTTGAAATTACAGGTTTCTGGTGCTCATAAAGCGTTGGCGAGTCGCAAATTCACCAAATGGTTCTGCAATGACAAGGGGTCGACTATTTTAGGTGGAGTAATGTTTGGTGAGTTTCTAAATTGACTCTACAAGACCTCATTACATTACCAAAAATGTAACACCCCATATCTTACGTGTACTAGTCCTATGCATATGGAACATGATATGGCTTGGTCAAATTAGCACCCATTTTTAAAGGTGCTTGAATTTCAAATTAGAGGCCTATATGTATGTCTAACACTTAAGAGGGTCGAGTGTATATAAGTTTTGAGTGAAATTCAGGAGATCGTAGCCTTAAACGAAGTGAAAGAGATAAGGTGCTTACAGGACTTAGGAAGCTAGCAAGTTGTATGTTGGTTCTCTCGAGCCTTGAGGGCATCGAGTTCCTGTCCATCTTTATAGGTTTGGAGGCATGACAAAACAGTTCTCTTCAGAACCATTTGGGGTCTGTAAAAAGGGTGAGCTTATCACCCTGAAATGTGATTCGCCGACTAAGTTGGCATACTTGAAGGAGCTTGCACAATAAACCCTTGACAACAAAATTTACCAACGCAGTTTAAAACCCAATTTTTGCACTATGAGCACCAAAACAATTTTAAAAACCACCACTATGAACATGCACATACCATACCCACTACTGCAAGCTTCCCAACTACTCAAATTCCATTGGAAAATAAGGTATGGATATTTGATTGACAGTAAAAACCTTAAGAGAATCATCACTAATACATCATCAGAAAAACTTATTAATCACAAGCATTAGGTTACTCAGACTTTACCCACAAAAGTTCGATAATTTGCCTAAACATCAAGTTTACACCATTTCAGTCGTTTCAAATTAGTTCAAAACCAAACCTAAGCATAGGACCTTCTAACATAATGCAAACACATCAAAACATGATTTCAACCCATTATCCACAAATTAAACATTCATGAAGACTGCTCATAGCATCAAGTTCATATAAGCCATCAAAAATCAACTAAACTCAAAAGTCACCACAACTAGGGTACCTATTCGGAATCAATTCCAGCACACAAGCATAAATACAACATCATAGGCTCAAAAACAAGCAAGAACAAGTATCTACATGGCATTCATCACCAGTTGTACCAAAAACACATAGAAAATTAAAAAAACAAGAGGACATACCTATCAATGAAGCCTTAGAAAAAATAGATGATGCGCAATGGACATGGACATGCTAAAAACCACTCTTAAGAACATGAAAATCAAGGTAAGGAAAGTGAATGGGTGTTTGGGATATTGAGGAAAAGTAGAAGAGAGAAGTGAAATTTCAAAAAGACACTTTTACAAAGGCCCTTTAATTTGCACCATATTTTATTCTGTGAGGTACTTAACACCGCTGAATGATTCCCTGAGTCACAAAGCAGATCCCCATCACAAATTTGACCTAATAGGAAGGGCAAGGGGGAATTTGTGAGGTTGAATTACTTTGCAAACTAGATTGGCAATTCACCAATTGAATTCTTTGTACTCCCTTTTAATAGTAGCCCCTGTGCAATTTTAACTTGAAATTTGGAAGTCTTCTATGACCTTTCCAACCATGTTGGTGATTTGAAGAACTGCATCTCTACTTGCAGAATTGTCCATCACTTCACATCTTTTCCTTCAACTCACAGATCCACCATCCAACACTTGTAAATAACAAAACAAAACAAAAATACTAAAAATTGAAAATTAAACTTGGGTTACCTCCAAAGTAGCACCTTAGTTAATATCCTGTAATAAGATAGCCAACATCATTCAAACATCAACATGAGCATGGCTTTCTTTAGATTTGCAATGGTATTGCTCGGGAAACCTCTTTGTGGTCTTTGGTTCAGCTGAAAAGAGATTTGACTTATTTGATACTTGAGGTATCTAATAGCGACTGAATGTGATGTGACCACTTAGTTCAATGTTAAGAAGTCACCCTTCATCTCCTTAAGCGCCTTGTCAAAACCTTCCACTTTGTTCAAAATTAAGCCAATATGTCCTTGTTTTGATAGTGTGTTGGATTGACTTTAAGTTCCCTAACCTTTATACGCTCATATAGAGGTACATAATACTCTTTTAGCCTCGCACTCCCTCCAATTTTGTAATGACCCTCTAGGTTATTTTTATGTTTACATGGTTATTATATTGATTCAAGCATGTGCATAGTGGCCTCAGGCTATTTTGACTTATTGGGATAGTGTATGGGTGCTGGATAAGTTGCTTAGGAATTATGTGGCTTTTCAAGTTAAACAAGAGTTTATAAATAAAAAATGATTTTACTAATAAAGTCCTAGTAAATAGCCTCGGAATGAAATTTTGACAGTTCCATAAGTTCTTAAATTGTCGAATTAGGTTAGGAGCATTGTTAGTCCATGATGTGGGTGTTCCAACATGAGTTTAAGTCAACAATTGAAAAACTTGTTAAACCATAAGCTAAAATGTGGTCTCGTATAAAATCTGGGTAAACATGTTATAAATGAAATGTTTATAGCGTGTTGATCTTTGAAACGTCAAATATAGGCTAGAAGGACTTCTGTTGGATGGCAAGTACTTTTTGATGCATTTTGATCCCCTCAATTCTTTTAGCTAAGATTAGCCAAAAGGAAGTGAGACTCTTTTTTCTATTGGATGCTCATTGAAACTTCCAATGGCACTATTGTGGTTATGCTATTCACTTGCATAAAACGGATGTCGGAAGGGCTAAGAATGCCCAGGCCAAGTTCTTAACCTAGCTGGTATAATTGAAAAAAATAACCACGTTCACAGGAACATGTTCACGGTGCCTTTGTCGCGTGTATGGAGGCTTGGCATATGCCAAGACCTACGTCCGCATCCTAGTGCCTGCGTTCGTGTAGGCCTGGGTCAGTCAAGCATTTAAAAGGCTTGTGGCGAACAATCTTTAGCAAAAACTTTGTGCAAACGTAATTTTAGCTATGTAACTCTATTTTTGGTAATTCGAAAGGCTGCTTTGTATGGGTTTTTTTCAAGGGATGCCATGGTAATGTTGGATTTCAGTTTCGGTGCAAATGTCGATGTAAAATTATTGTTTTTAGCTGATTGTATGCCATAAGCTATTGAAAACTTAGAGTTGTGATATCTTGTTCATTTCTCATTGGAATGAAGTGAAGTTTGTCTAAGTTGTTATATCTTCCAAGAGGAACACTTTCCTATGGTTGGATCATGATAATTTGACTACATTTTTGTGAAATTTGGCCAAGAAAATGTTGTATATAATATGTGTTATAGATAAGAAATGTAACTTCACTTTTATATTGTTTCTCCTTGTTTCTTGGACTGATTTTGTGCTCAATCTTTGGCTATAGACTCAAAGTGACGTAAAGAGTATTTTATGGGGGTTGGTTTTGTATTTTGGGTGTGGGCCCCATTTCCCCCCTTTTTAGTCGTAATTGATGTAATTTACACTATTTTATGGAATTTTACAATCAAAGAAGTCCTACTGACATTGTGATTCATGTTTTGATAGTTGAGCAACGTCTAAAGGCGATCATGAAGGTAAAAGCTCAAGTGGACAAATCCAGAGTGTGAGAAACATCCTTCTAGGTAGGTTAGGCTTCTTTAACACTTAGACTGAGCTAAAAACGTGTGAACATGTGTATGTGGACTGGACTTAATGAGTATGAGTTATGTATAATAGTGTGAGGTACTTGTTACTATATTGGCTATAGCTATTATATTAGCTGAGTTTTAGAACTATTAAATGACGAAAGGGACTGGTATGTTTAGATATGGGCTGATGCCATGTGATAGGTATGTATATTTGGCTTGATTCTTATCTGCCTGTATATGTAGCCTGATGCTACTGATATGTGATATTTGTGAAGTTGATGGTTAACTATACTTATGTGTACCTACTCTTGTATGTATATGGTTCTGATAGCCCTGACTGTTCTAGATACCTATTGTATAGCTATGGCTATCCATGTTTAAGTCGAATATTTCTGGCTGGCTAGTTTGTGATATACTTGTGTCTAGTTAGACATGATTCTGTAATGCTTTAGTGATATATACATGCACATGCAACTGTTAGTCATTGGTACAATCATTAAACTTACTAGATACTAGGGAACAAACTATATTCTGAGAGATATTATTTTTTGTGCTTATGACTAGGCACCATGGATCTTGTCATAAGACATGATAATACTGAACTTCTAGTGTATTAGAGATGGGTATATGATTTTATTAGGGAGATATATGCTATATCCTGAGGGATTCATTGGTCTCTTTGTGGTATGAGGAATAGTTTGTATGAATTAGTTCATTGGTCTACCATATTGTTCTGGGAATTAACATATTGTCAGTGGTCTAACACATTGTTGCCTCAGTAATTTATCACTTTTATTAGCTAGGCTGTTGTATGATTCTGGATGGGTGAAATACCTCTAATTATCCATTCTCTCTATGCCTTAGTGTAGGCTTAAGATGATGCATCCCCAGAGTTGTTGTACATAGAGCCACATGGTTACATATATATTGTGTGCCTTAGGGCATACAGAATCGGGTGTTTCAGATTGACACGACATATATTCAAAGATTGGGTGACTCATTCTATCACTTTTAGGGGGATTTGTTCTCTTGTAGGAGATTTGGCCCCCTATTATATAAATAGGTGCAAGGTTTGGGAGCCATGGGTTAACAAAATACTCAGAATCGAGTGTCACGTTTCTCTATGGGATTAGGGTTCAGATCCCACAAGCTGAAAGGAGTTACATTAGCTATATGTGCTTTATTAGGACAGTATTTGACACCTTGGTTATGTGTGGGTGTACCCTCTGTCATGACCCAAGCCTAGAGCCAAGACATGGCGAATGGGGAACCCAAAAGGACACCAATCAAGCCTCTTAACATATCATTACACATCCTTGGTCGTGAAAGCAAGAAAACTATAATAAGAAATAGTGAAGAGGGGATACGTGGCTAAGGGGAATCTTTCATATCATAAAATATCATAGAGTCAAAGAGAGAGTCAATCTCATAGCATCATTAAATAACTTGTCCAACAATACCTCTAAACATAGAACTTATCGTGGGCCAAGACAAACAACCGTACTCACCCTCATAATCAAAGTATACAATAAAAAAAGAGAGTCTATACGTAAAATAAATAAAGAAAAATATGTTCTCAAAGTTGACGACTCACCAACTTGCTTTGAGAGATATTGCACTAGCTATATGGAGGATGATGATGATCAAGTAGGGCTCGGATTCTAATATGGTAACATCACGTAGGCCGTTAGTACATTTGAATATATTATGTATGTAGGATGCAATGCAACAATTGATAAACAACATAATCAAAATGCGTAATATGACATGTAGGAATGATACTTGAAATAAACATGCTTATACGTAAATCATATTACATATGTAGGAATAGACCATCATCATAGACCAAGCAACTTAGTACTTGGAATATAAGGTACACCACCCTTAGAAGTGATTGAGGTATAAACCCCTTAATAGGTTGACATACATGACCACCCTTTGCTGATAGTGATTGAGGTACCAACCCCTCAATTGGTTGATGGCTTACCACCCCCCATCCAAGGTGATTGAGGCACCAACCCCTCAATTGGTTGATGGATTACCAACCCCATCTAAGGTGATTAAGGAATCACACCTCAATTGGCTATGGCCAACTCACAACACAATAGATACAATTCATGGAATCAACACATACATAACATCCTTTCATTATCATAAAGTCATTTAATTCATCAAGCATTAGGCCTTTAACAAATCAAGATACATTAATCGGACATTTTATCAAAAACTTGGTGGGTGTGCAATGCTAGTAAAATCATGCAATTTAAGAGTACAATCATGCAAGAAAGCTTAATGTATAACCACCCACAAACACTTTGTAACACCCTCATGTAACATACATTAAAACCCTTCATCAAATTTCAAGATAAATCTAAAATTTATAGCTCAAAACATGCTTGAACATTCACACTTTTACAAACCCCAACATGCTTCATAGTCAAGTTCACAATAGAAGACCATCAGTAAAATCAACATAGAAATATGTAATTTAGGTAAAAAGGAAGCTTGGGCACCATGGGTGAAAGGACTCAATGGTTGAAATCCACATACCTTAGATTTTGAGTTTCCTGAAATTGAGTTGGGAAAGAATGGGATCTTAGATGGAATCTTGAAACTCAACCTTGTTCTTGAGTTTCCTTGAATTTGTATTAGGGTTTTGATAGAGGTTCTTGAGAGAATTTGAGAGTGTATTTGAGATGAGAGTAATGACTTTGATCCTTTAGAATAGGGTTTAGGTCTTTTGGGGAGGTTAAGATATCATTAAAGTCCAAAAAGATCATTATAATAAATAAAATTTATGAAAATTCCATTAGTGAAATAGAGGGTAAATTTGCAAAGTGTCACCTCACTTGAGGTTACACTAGCCATGTGACACTCCATGGGTCATGTGGAGTACCCGTGAGATGATACTTAGTCTAAAAATTGGAATTAGAACTTTGGGAAAAAGTTATCCTCATCATCAGTTTGACGGGCGACTTTTATGGGCCGTGTGGTGTTACATGGTTCGGGTAGTGGTCCATCCAACTATACCGAGAGAACAAATATTGTGGGCCACCCCATGCCTAAGGCGTACGAGCCGTCTGACATGCCACGACCCATCAAAGGTGCTTGTGGCACCATACTTAGTCAAAAACTCCCTCCCATGCTCATCTTCCTCACTTGCACATACTCCACAACCAACCACACGATCAGTGGTAAGCCATACGGCCCGTAGCACTTGCTGTTGCCCCATGCCTTAGGCAAAAAATGGCCTTTTCCAGCTCAGGGCTACCCAGACAGCCTATCCAACACCTCACTACCCGTCAAGATACCCCTGTGGTTTCACTACATGGGAGGGTCTCAAAACATGGTCATAACTCCTTCATCCAAACTCAAAATGAGGTGAAACCAAGTGCGTTGGATAGCTAACTCAAAGGGATTTTATTTGACCTATTGTGGGCCATCCAGTTCTAAGTGTGTTAAAAGTTATTCTCATTTAACATTGACCCTTGCATGAACTAACACCTAAAACTTAACTTGTAAAGAAGTTTTGAACTCGTCTAAGTACCAGAAGTCTCCCATGACCCTAATACACTCCCAACCTACACCAAAAAATCTTGAAACATAGATATGTAAGATCTTAGAGTTACGAGGTGTCACAATATCTCCCCTTTGGGAACATTCGTCCCCCAATATCAAAGAAGCTTACACAAGAAAGGTAATCATGAAGATTTTGGCCCAACATGGATGCAACAAATGCACTTAAATATTATTTTTAAAAAGTCTCAACATGAACATCAAAATCACCATAAAACTTATCAATATAAACATGAATGCATGCAATGACATATGGGCCAAAAATTAAGACTTGAAATCACATAGGGAAACTTAAATTAGTACCTTAGGCTTGAGTAGAGTGGAAGATATATATATATATCTCTTTAGCATGTCCGCATAAGCTTCCCATGTGGCACTTTCAACTTGTTGGTTTCTACAAAGAACCTTGACGGAAGCTACCTGCTAGTTCCTCAACCTCTTGACTTTCCTATCTAAGATTTCTACCAGAACCTCCTCATAAATCAAATTTTATTCAAATCTAACACCCTACATCTTATAATACTAGTACTATCCTCTCAACATCCAACAAGAGATTCAGACCAAGTTTAAATACAAATAGAAAGCATAAAC
>JAOTQJ010059951.1:0-13854 GCA_025642045.1 Solanum sejunctum | reverse complement strand
GTTTCACAATCCATAGACTGATCCATAGAATCCATAGGTGCAAAAATAATTCTAACTGTTGGGTCAATCCACAAAGGGATCCACCACCCATAAAACCTATCAATAGAATGAAAATCTTTGAAAATTTTTCTAAGTATTGAAGGAGATTACGAGATGGTCTACTACCCGTAAAATCGTGTGTGCACTCTCCAAGCTTGATTTCTAGTATTCCATGATTTTTTGGCACTCTCCATCTACTACAGGCCATATACGGCTCGTAAAGTTAATCACAACCCATAAATGGGGTTTCTTGGTTCACTCGACAGTTTTGAGGAGGGGTATTTTTCATCTTTAAACCCTGTTTTTTAATTAAAATCATCACGTTTTGGGGTCAATTAGGAGCCTTTAATAGAACCTAAAGTGTATTATTTCCCATTCTATGTAACACTCTCTAATTCATCCTACCTAGTCTAAGTAGAGGCCAAGAGAAGACTGAGTAAAATGACTCAGAAAAGTCACTGGAGGAATCGTAAAGGGTCATCTACGGCCCATAGACGAGACCTAATAGATACCCATGTGACTTAGTAAATTTTTCCTAAGCCTGATCCCTTCGTAAGAGACATTATACGGACCGTACAATGTTCCACAATCCACAGAATATGTTTCGTATCTTGATGATTCAAAATTAACTTTTCTCGATATTTGAACAATGATTACCAAATGGCTCGTCTTTTTGTTTACGGACCGTAGAACAGGTTTCATAGACTGAAGTTCTAGAAATCAAGATTTCTAAACCTTGAAATGATGAGTTACCAAACGACCCATGGTTCATTTTATGAGTCATAAAAAGTAGTTTGTAGGTCCTAAGTCCAATTTTCAATAACTAAATTTTATGACTCCTTCCTTTACAAGAGGGTTACTTGCGGACCGTAAGTGGAACTAGGGTCCGTAGACGGGGTTTTGTGGTTTCATTCGGCAGTTTTTAAGGAGGATATTTTCATCATTTTCTGCCTTTTAATTAAAACCTATGATGTTTTGGACTTGTTTTAGGTCCTTTATCAGTACCCTAGGTGTATTATCCCTCATTTTACATTTAGAAAAACTTGAGAGCATCGAACAAAGGAGAAAAGCAAGGGTTTTGAGTTCAAGCTTGAGGATCGTCAAAGAGTTGACAATTCTTCATAATTCCATATATGTAAGGCTTCCTAAAGCATAGGACTGAGTCTATCCATGCTTTCTTTCACCTAATTGAGTCGAGTTCATGTATGAGAATTGAGTATGAAAAATGTCATGATCCTAATATTCGAATTACTTGTAATTATTTTAAGTCTTTAAGAATATTTGTGAACGAGTCGATGAGTCACATGATGGTCATATGAAATTGGAGTATAAAACTTCCATTCAATACTATGAACTTTGAATTGCATAATTCCATATAACTTGTGTTGCAGTGGTTAGATTGAGACCATGACTGTGATTGTTTGAGTTGAGTAAACTGAGTATGATTGAGCAGGAGGAGCATAATGTCTATGTATGTGCACATCTAATGAGCATCTTACTTGTATTATATGATAATTATGATTGAGTGGAGTCTAAATAACCATTTCAGTTTGAGTACGACTCTTGATTTCATGCATGATTGATGATCAGGATTAGTTGAGCTATTGAGTGATTGTATTGAGTTGAGTTGAGTTGATTGGAGAAAATATAAAGAGATGAGATTTGAATTGATTGGCATGAGCAGGTTTTTGTCTTTGGAGGTGTACTAAGCATCGATATGGAACCGAGTAGGTAACTGCTCTAACCCATAAACTACGTTACTAGCATAGGATAATTGCACCGTTAATTCAGGCGACTCAAGTCCCAAAAAGCTAGACATTATTTTGGATCCAAGAGAGTTTGATTGTTTTGTACCTTGGCAAGTTTAGGATAGGCGTGGCAATAAGGTCGCTTTCATTATGCATCAACAAACTAAAGGTGGTTGAATTATATGTCGATTAAGAGAAACTCCTAAGCAACTCTTGATTGAGCATATAATATTTTAAAGTGAGCTTCATAATGATGAGTTATTTTCAAAGCATGCTTTTCAACCTTAAACCTTCATATTTATTAAGTTGAATTATGAGTTGTTGAGTTGATCTTTGAGTTAAGTTGACTATTGAGTTTGAGCCTTTACTGCTTCTGTGAGCCATTTTATATATATTATATTCTATGTACTGATGTCCATTTGGTATTTCATCCTTAATGATGCAGATACAGGTGATAGAAGCCTTCAGCAAGTGCACAATTGAAGACTAGTTTTCATTTCAAATTTGTTGAGCGCAACTTGCTTTTCTGAGGAGCCCTTCTATCTTTTATTTGAGTATTTCTATTTATTTGATTGAGGTAGCCATGGTCTGTCATGGTACTATCTAGATTATTAGATATACGCTCCACAGACATTTAGTAGAGGACTGTCGGTTGTTGCTTATTTTTTGAACTTGACCTTTGAAAATTATTATTATTATAATAGAGTTTTATTTATTAAACTGATGGCTTTTCCGAGTATTTTTCCTCTGTTGAGTATGATGTGACGATGTAGCCAGGTGGTTCTCTTGGGGAATCATCAATGGTTCATCAAGTGTCAATTATACCAAGGGTACCCTCCAGGGAGTGAAAAACTTAGTATCAGAGCACAGGTTCAAGTATCCTAGAAAGTCTATGAAGTCGTATGTAGTAGAGCCTTTTTTATATATGTGTTGTGCACCAGACTTTATAAGCATGAGTCTATGGGACATTAGGAATGGTTACACTTCTGTATTCTAAGTTCATGCAATAGATTTTAACTCTATAAAGCTCCTTTCTAATGCGTGTATTATGCGTTTAAAAATCATGCCTCCTAAGCATACCCTACCCTATGAAATACCCTATCTGGAAATACTGAGAATCCTACTTCAGAGGTACCTACTCAAACAGAGACAAGGGTTGAGGTTAACCAGCTAGGGTTGTTGGAGTCCCATATATGCCTACTGCTCTACCTGCTCCTACTACAAAGGCTGACTTTAGAGGAGCTATAGCTATGCTCACCCAGTTGGTGGTCGTTCAAAGTGGAAATCGAGTTTACAGGATCCTAGTTCTAGCTCCCAAGAGCCAACTACTACAACTAGACTTATAGATTTCTTAGGAATGAACCCACTAGTATTCACAGGGTCAAAAATTAAGGAGGACCCCCAAAACTTCATTGATGAGATGTGGAAAGTTCTTAAAGTAGTGCATGTGACAAAGACTGATAGAGTTGAACTTGCCCCCTACCAGTTTGAGGATGTGGCTAATGTTTAGTATAACTAGTGGGAAGAGTGTTGAGGTGAGGATGTTGAGCCTGCTGAGTGGAGTAAATTTGAAAATTGATGTGCTATCAAAATACAGCACATTTGATGCCTAAAACAAGGGATTTTGTAAGTTTTTAATACGACTTTTTGTGGTTTTATGTGTTTTTCTGCTGATATTGCAAAAAAGGTAGGTTGGCATGATTTTGGGGGAAAATTACAGATTTTGCTAAAGTGCATGACATACGAGCTTAATTACGAGTCATATCTCAAGCTATGAGTCCTAGGGTGATCTCGTAGCAAGAAACAAAGAACCAAAAATTAGAAATCTTCTAGGTGGAGGCCAGCCCTACGGGTCGTAGGTCTCACTACAACTCGTATAGGTGGACTTGTAGCAAGAAATAGAGAACCAAAATTTTGGACAAAAAATTGAAGGCATAGACTATGAGAAGAGCATACTAGTCATAGCCCAAGTAACGACTCGTACTAGTGGGTCATAGCAATCAAGTCCAAAATGCCAAGTGTCTGATATGAGACCCTGATTATGACTCGTAGGTCACCCTGTGAGTCGTACTTGTGAGACGAATCTGTTGACAGCTGTCTTTTCTATGTAATTTTTAAGGTTAAGTTTGTAAATACTATAAATACTTTATGTTAGGGTTCATATTGAGGAGATTTCCATACTTGAGATATTGAATATTCTCTCTAGATAATTTTAGGGTTTTAGTGTAGATTATTCTTTTCTATTGGAAAACCCACTTTTGGGGATTGCAATCTTACATTGGATTCATTCTCCATCTATCAAGCGTGTGGTTGGCAACTTGTGGTGTTATCTATCTTCATTGCTTTGGGTAAAATTCTCAACTGTGATATATATTTGCATTCTTGTTGGTTTTGCCTTATCCATGAGTAGATAAGCACCCATAACTTAGGATTGTGGGAACCATGGGTAGTTGACTTGAGATAACCTAGATTAATTGCATTCTATGATTGGGGTTTTGCACATATTATTTATTTTTCTTCATTTTGATTATTGTTTGGTGATGGCTGATGATGTTCATGCTCTAATAACAAAGCAGTCACTGTCAGTAATTAACCTAACCAAAAGTTAGGGTCGAATCCATAGGGAAAATAGGGTTTGACTACAAGAATTCTCTATCAATCATTTCGAATATCTATAATTAGAATCTCTAAATAGGGGGGTTATGATTCAAGAATAAAATTAAAAATAAACACTATACTCCGATATAAGAAAATACTCAATTTTGGGGACAACTTGGAAATTGTGTTCCCCATGGTTCGCTGACTCGATTACCCTAGTCAATATAACAACAAATGGAGATTAGCATGCAGGACGATAACTTAGGTTCTTCGTACCCTTTGTGAAAGTGAAGGTCGAATTTCACCATGGCGCTTAGTTGGCTACCATGGTGTGCCAACTAACCATTACCTATTGTCCCAGTCGACCTCTTCTTGGTTAGATTTGGTTGATTAGACTAGAACACATTAATCGAATCCTGTCATCTACTTTCTTTTTCCTATTCGTCATTACCTTGGTCAGGATCATGATAGTGGGTGAAGTTTAGTGTTGGCCACCACCAAACAAGAATTAAAATGAAGGAAAAAAGATAATACATGTAAAACCACAATCATACAAATGCAATAAACCTAGGTCATCTCAAGTCAACTACCGATGGTTCCTAAAACCCAAAGTTGTTGGTGCTTCGCTACTCATGGCTAAAGCAAAACCAACAAAAATGCAAAGACAAGATATAGTTCAGAGTTTTATCCAAAGCAATAAAGAATGATAGAACCACAAGTTGCAAACCACAAGCTTGATATATTGAGAATGAATACAATATGGGATTTGCACTCCCCAAAAGTGGGTTTTCCAAGAGAAAATAAAAATCTAAGCTAAAACTCTTAAAATATTCTTGAGAGTATATTCAATGATGATCTTGAATACCTAGAATCTCCTCCTCTAAAAACCTTAACTTAAAGTATTTATAAAATGACCTTAAAAATTACAAAGAAAAGATAGCTGGCAGCTAGTATGACTCGTAGGGTGACCTACGAGTTGTAATTGAGGTCTCGTATCAGGTTCTTGGCATTTTGGACTCAATTGATATGACCTAATGGTACGTTTCATTCCTTGGGCTATGTCTCGTATGCTACTCCTGTAGTCTAGGCCTTCAGTTTTCGATCCAAAGTTTTGGCTCTCTATTTTTGCTATGAGTCCACCTATATAAGTCGTAGTGAGACTTACAACTTGTAAGGCAGACTCGTAGGGCTGACCTCCACTTGGTAGATTTCTAATTTTTTTCTCTCTATTTCTAGCTACAACATCACCATACAACTCGTAGCTTGGGCTATGACTCATAGATGAGCTCATATGTCTTGTGCTTCAGTAAAATTGCAATTTTTCTCCAAAATCATCCCAACCTACCTTTTTTGCAACATCAACACAAAAACACATAAAAACCATAAAAAGTAGCATTAAGAACTCATAAAATTCCTTGTTTTAGGCATCAAATGTGTTGTATTTTGAAAACACATCAACACCCTCAACTTAGAATTGTTGTTTGTCCTCAAGCGATGACTCAATCTAAGTAGACAATGAGAAACACATAGAAGCTACACTAATGGCATATACATCACTTACTCTAATTTAGGTACCCAACTTTCATTTTCAAAACAAGATTGCAAAGATACAAAGCAAAACAGAACACAAAGATGTATCTAGCAACCTAACTATGATAAGCTAAGGAGCATCAACCATCCACAATCACTGGTATAGTCATATGCTAATCAAGTTGTGCAAATGCCCTCGCAGAAAAGAAGTCCCTCTTACTCACTCAGAAGGCATTTTAGAATTCAGGGACTGTACAAGCAGTCTCACTCTCACAACTGAAATTCATGCAAAATGACTAACATCATAGGCTTGCCTGTATACTCAACTTTTGGTTTGGTGACAAAGTGGATGGATCACTTTAGGACTTTATGGCTTGTAACAGAGGCTTATGCGGCTTTGGTAAAGCATTTTAGGCAAAGTAGTGACTAAAATCTATCCTTGAACCATGTTTTTCAACACTTTTACCTACAAAACTCAATATCCACCCTTATTCACCTTTTTCAAGCTTTTCCCAGGTGCTTTCTTTCTCTTTTTCAGCTCTGCCTTATCTTTGAACTCATTTTTGCTATTCTCTTCAATCTAAGGCAACTTTTATTTTATTTTTCCTCCCTGGGCTCATGATGTTTTCATTTCTTTTTTTTTATTTCCCAACTAACCACCTCATTGTTATTACTTTACCACAATAAGGGCCATCCTCAACTTAGTCTTTTAGCCTGAGGTAAAGTGCATAATATTTATTCCCCAAACCAGGGTCACAATTTGTAGCTACTCTCAACTTAGGCTTTTAGTCTCAATCAAGTTCACATGTTCAAGGACAGACCAGGGCCAATGTCAAGGTGTTTCAATCAAATAAGGTTAAGCGAGTGAAGTGTCAAGAAATAAGGAGTATATGAGAAGATCAAATATTTGGAACAAAGGGTTCACTAACACATTTGGAAGTTCATTTAGGAAAGAGTGGGCTCACTAACAGAACAAAAGCCTAAGAACACATACCAATCAACCACATCACCAAACCAATCTTAGAGTACTAAGGCAAGTTCTGAGTCTATATATCAAACATAAATGCAGCAAAATAAGCTCACAACACACATGGCATCGCACACAAAATCAAGTATAGACTCACAGGTCATGCTTCAAGCCTTAACTTACCTTTACAATATCAGAACAAACATCATCAGATAATCAAAATGCATAGTTGTATCAATAACCATAATTCAAAAATTTTGAGGATACCTAATTTATCAAATCGTTCAAAAAGCATTTCAAGACTCTGTATATGGCAATAGATAATATTACTATGTATTTATACATTATTTACACTACCTAAACATGCCAGTTCAACAGAAAATTAAACATCCACAAGGAAAAAGAATCACGACAAGAAAAAGTTAGGATAAAAAGTAGGGGCAGTTATAGACTCGAGGCTACTCAGACTTCACCTTAATCCATAACTTCCAATACCCCACCAAAATAGAATACTTTGTCCTCAAAGTAAAGACACGATTGATATCCAAAATATAAGTAAAAACAACATTCAACATAAAAACATTTTAAAAAATCACAAAACTAACATAATAAAAATATTGTCTATCAGAAAGAACAAAGTATCCATATATAAAAGATAAGGGCTGGGATCAAAAGTCAAACATCATAGTGCTCAAGCACCGGTATTTGTATGATTAGCAGGGTCCTGGGTCACGATCTCCTCCTCAGCATTCTGGGTCACAATTGTACATGAGCTACCCTCTCTATGTGGACTCTGCTACTCCCTATCTCTTGTATAGCCGTCAACAGGTTTGAGTCATACACCACCACCTCTAGAATTTGCTCCTCCTTCAGGATGCTAGGTTACCAGGTCTAGGCCTCTTCAGGCTTATCTCTGGGTCATCATGCTCGAGAGGCCTCTTCCCATAGGCATGTAAGTGGTCAGCTAACTAATAAAACACCTCATTACTCACCGGTGCTACCTCTGGGACTACAAGAGGGGCTACTAACATCTATAATAAATTGGCCTTAAATTTGGCCAAATCTTGTGTCACTATGCTTATGTCAGCAGGCCAAGCACCCTCAAGCCTCCGTTGGACTCTCTCCTCAAATGCATCTACTCTAGCATCCATCTCCCTAACGCTCTCATCTACCACATCACGAGAAAATGCCTTTATCGTCTCCTTTGAGTCCCGTATAGTTTGGGTAACCTATGGTCATGAGATGTTAAAGCTTGTAACCTGAACTTAGCTATAGCCATCTTATGCACTAATGCCTAAAATGCAATAGCATAAATAAGAGAATCAACCTATAATGTAGATGTTGCTAGTGCTGGAGTGCTGGAGGATGGCATAGACTCAATCTCAACAGCTAGCATAGGCTCTGCAGTGGCTGGAGTGGTGCCAGTAGGGGCTGGAGACTAACCCTTTGTTTGAGTCTTAACCGATAATGGATCTGGGATAGCTGAAGGAGTTGCATAATGCAGGGCCACTCAGTTCTCATTTAACATTATCAAGCTAGGATCCATAGTATGTGTGGCCTCAATATGCTGGTCCCGATGGGGGTCTACAGGAACACCTACTGCACTGCATAATTGGTGTATCAAAACAGGGAATGTCAATGAGGTGTTTGTCAAGACAGCAAACTCGTGGATCTGGTTGGAGATAATCCAGGCCTAATCTATCTCATAACCAACTAGTATGCTGGCCAATAACACAGCTCGCTCCAAGGTGATCACATTATCCATGAAAGCAGGCCAGATACACCAAGGGATAATGGACCACCAAAACATAGTCCAAAAAGAGAAGTGGGCTTTCACTATCGGATCTGCGTGGTTTGTAACCCATGTCGGCTCAAATCCCCCCTCAAATATCTGGCTGGCTATCCACTGTAGTAGCTCTATCTTGGCCCCAACATCTTTCTCACTCATCACTCTCTTCATTTTTTCAAGGCGATCATCATATTCTGTGGTGGACTGAGGCACTCAATAGGTGGGCCTAAACTGAATTTATCGGATAGTTTTCTTCGAAATAAAAACTCTCCGACCCTGGACTGGCACCACTCGTAACCTAGGTTGTTGATCAGTTTCTTATTCTTTGGCATCCCTCGGCAAAGTGTAGTAAGATAAACGGTATAAAACTCAATGACCACGTAAGGGGCATACTTGCCCAGTTATTGTTTAGTCTATCATAGTCCATGTCTATCTATCTTTGACTCTAACCCTTCCATCTTATCCAACCCAGAATCATTTAGCCTAGACTCCTCATGGAATTGTCGAACTGGTTTTCCCTATCACTTTGGCTCTAGCCCTAGTCATATATCTCCTTCATTCCTGCAACACACCCTCTGCGGTCAATTGGGGTCTTTGATTGGACTTCCTCCTGCTGGCCTTGTGACCCTTCCTCAGAATCTGTCTTGATATATATAGGGGTCACCAATAGCGAACTACTCTCGAACCTATCTCCATCACCCTCCTCCTTAAAGTGGGAGGGGCTCTCAACTTCTACTAGGGCCATAGAAGAGTGGCCTCTGGTTTGAGGAACATTTGCCTTATGGTCTACCCTGACTCTGTGGACTTCCATAGAGCCTTCTAATTACTAGGTATATGAGGATTCGTCCACCAATATCTGTTGAAATATTTGAATTGCTTGTTTATCCTTTGGAGGCATAATATCTATAAACCAACCACAAAACAAATATGAGCGTCAAGATGTTTGATTAAACAAATCATATAACAAAGAACAAGAAACAAAAACACTTAAGTATAGAAAATCACTTATACAGTTGCAGGTCTGCATCTATAAGGTGCAGGTAGGACTCGTAGGGTATCCTATAAATCGTATAATAGCCTTATAGTATAAAGTTACCTGAAAGAAATATCATTTTGTTCACAGATACGAGCCACAAATATGACTCACAGCATGCCCTATGAGTCATAGTTTGAGCATGTAATAGAGGACAGAGTACAAATTACAATTAGGTAAAAATTATGAGTCCCTTACTATGAGTTGTAGAAGATACTAAGAGTCATAGACGGGTCTCGCATGGTAAGGGTTAAGGGACCACGGGTTACTGTAGCCTCCTACGAGGGGCCACTACGACTCATAAAGTGACCCTACGAGTCATGGTAGGTCCTTGTAATAGAAAACAGATGGCATCTGTGATGCTTACAACCTTGCCATAAGAACCATTAATGGATCAAGACAGTAATTAAATAGCATCAAAGCAAACTTTATAGCACCAATGCAAATACACACAGAATCTCAACATTCAATCATGTCAACCCCAAAAAACAATTACCCCAACAAAGACAAAACCAATTCCCATGAATCCAAGTCAATCCTCTAGTGCATCTAAGTAAAACCAAATGCAACGCACCTCCAAATGTGTACTTGTTATCAACACAACAATCTATTGAGATGCAAGTGAAATTCAAACACTTTCAAGTAAGCCTAACAAGATGCGACATATTAAAACACACCAACACTTTCCAATATGCCATTCTTGAGAATAATTTGCCTAATGTTCAAACAACACTTAAGCACTACATTTAAGGGGGCAGTATTCTTACAGTTATGATCACCCACACAAGAATTTCAAATAAGGCTTAATTCATAACAACAATTTCAAAACACTCAAACCCTAGTTTTCATGTCTAGACCAAAGTATCACCACATGGGTATAAATCTTTATGATTAAACCAGATACACCATTACCTAAAGAATTGAACTAATGCAAAAGAGATAGAAAAATGCGTCGAAACCCTGGAGAATGGTGTCCCCGCCGAAGTACTCATCGAAAAATAATATGGGTAGCAGGGATTTGATTGGAGTAGTGAAGTAGGGGAATGATTTTGGGGTTTTAGTCTAGTTTAGGGCATTTGCAATGAAAATGGGGGTCAAATTTTATTTTGACCACTTTTATATTAAATCGAGTTGCCTTTTTAAAAAAACTACAAAACGGGGCTCTGAGACCCTGAATATTAGTTGTAGGATGTCCTACGACTCCTAGGTCCTAGTCTCGTAGTAAACTCAATACTTGTGAAAATTTAGAATACATACCTGGTACTACGAATCCCATTTACGACTCACAAGAGACCCCACAAATCATAAGGTTGGCTCATAGTGTGTGCGCCAACTTTTAATACTCATTATTTCCCTCTACGAGGGATGACTATGAGTTGTAATGGTGACTATGACTCGTAGGTCTGATCGTAGAGGATGCTCCAAGTGCCATTTTCTCACATCTTCAGTTCTTTAATTTCCACCTGCAAAACAAATCTCAAAACACAACAATCTTAAATATATTATAACTGCATCAATGTCTTTCAACTTAAAACAAACAAACACCTTACTACCTAAGAATTTCAATAACTAAACACTTAAAACAACTAACAAATATCAAAGATGCTTGGGTTGCCTCCTAACAAGTGTCGTGTTTAACATCGTGGCTCGACTTTGTCATCATCCTTCATCAACAAGCATCAAGAGACCAAACCTCATTCTTTAATTCATCTGAGTTTTTCATTGACTGGCGAATGTCAAACACAACCTCTGCATCATTGACCCTAAATTGAAGTTGACCCAAACCCATATCCACAAGAACTTTCCCAATGGCCAGAAATGGTCTTCACAAAATGATGGGCACCTCGAAATCAACCTCAAAATGAATAATCACAAAATTCACAGGAAAGATGCATTTATCAACTTTAACAAGCACATTAAGAAGTATTCCCTTTCACTTTTTTATGGTTCGATCCGCCATGAGCAATCAGATTCTCGTAGGGGTAGGAATGATAAGCCCAACCTTTCTGAATATGGGAAGAGACATTTGATTGATGCTTTCTCCTAAGTCACACAATACTCTTGTGAATTCTAAATCACTAATGGTGCAAGGGATGGCGAATGTACTGGGGTCCTTTTGCTTTTGAACAAGGCATTTGGTCATGATCGCACTACATTGTTGAAGCTCCTGTGAAAACTCTTGGCTCAAAGTGCGTTTCTTTGTTACCAAATCTTTCATATAGTTGGCATACTCGAGCATCTTCTCCAAAGCTTCTAGAAGGGGAATGTTGATGGATAGTTGCTTCAACATAGAAAGATAGTGTTTGAATTTGCCCTCATATTCCTTTTTCTTAAGCCTTTGAGGAAAAGGAGGAGGAGGCTTTGGAATTGACTTCAATTTGTCATTCTCCCTTTCCTCTTCTCTTTGTATCCCAACAATCTCCAGACCTTCTCCCTCAACCATAACTACACCACCAAGACCCTTCTTATCAACTTCATCCACAACCACCGATTAGGGGGGATCTATGGTGCATTTGCCATTCCAAGTCATGACTGCCATGCAATGTCCTTTATTTTTAGGATTTTGAACCATGTTGCTTTGTAAGGTGCCCGATTGGCGATGGTTTGATTGCAAAGAAACTTGCCCAAATTGTTGTTCTAGTTGCTTAATCGCCACCAAGTGAGACTCTATTTTTTGATTAATACTTGAAATATCCGCTTTCATTCCCTTCAAGGTCTCATCTTGGTGATTTGATCTCTTCAAAAACTTGCCAAACATCACTTCAAGCTTAGAAGTGCTTGGCACAGCATCACATTTATGGAGTAGCACATACGGGTCATTCATATAACCAAGTATTCTATCCCATTCAACATCTGGTACCATCTCTCTTTCATAGCAACCATCTCGGTTATCTTTATAAGCACATCACGGTTCAGTCCTGACCTTGATTACCAAAACCTTGCCTCCAATAGTCCTAGTTGGACCCTTGGGGGTTATTCCAAAAACCCGCCGCTTGATTATTCACAAAACAAGCATCTTCATCAAAGAATGAATCTTCATAGATAGGAGCCTTAGGAGGTTGGTGAGTGACTGCTTTGACACTTGTTTGATTTTGCTTCAACACCAAGTCCATACTTGTGCGAAGTTGAGCAAGTGGATCCATGATCTCTTCAGTGACCTTTGTTTGCTCATTGTTGGTGTTGATCGCAGGAGAAGTCTTTATTGTACCTCGCTCTCGTTTACACCATGCTCTATTGGGTTTTTAACCACTTTCTCCATTCTTGCTGCTATCAACGCCAAAGGTTGCTTAAGAAATATGTCTCCCATGATTATGTCGGCGCAAGCTTGACTATTCTTATCAAGTGTCTGATAGAAAATCTTTACCAAGGCATCATCAACAATTTTGTGATCAGGAACCATCCTCAAGCATTTGGTAAATCTCTCCTATGTAAGACTAATAGAGTCACCCATCAATTGCTCAAAGCTGTTTATTTGATCTTTGATCTTTAGCTTCTTAGATCTTGTGAAATATCTTTCAAGAAACAATCTCTAAAGCTATGCCCAACTTGTTATTATACACGGAGGAAGCTCAGACAACCATACAGTTGCATTTCTAGTCAGTGACAATGGAAACACCCCCAAACCAACGATCAAGAGAAAGATTTTGTGTCCCCATGATACTCTTGCAAACAAAAACCACATTATGAAGATGACTATGAGGATCATCTAAAGGTAGCTCTGTGAATAACCTACAATTTTGGAGCATTTGAAGTAATCCACTTGACATCGAGAATTTAGCGTCTGCCGGTAATAAAGGCAACACTATAGCACCAGTAACATCCATGACCATAGGGTTCAAGCGATATTTGCTCCATCCATAAGCATTTTTATTAAAGTCCCTAAGTTATAGCCGGTTATCCCTTGGTTGTGGATTCTCCTCGCTTCCCGTATCATCATTCTTATTCATTTGTTCCTCAATTGCGATATCATTATTCACTTGAGCTATTCTTCTAAAGAGTCGACAGATCTCCAAATTGATCGGAGCTAAGGGATTGCAATGGCTCCTTTTGTTGTCCATACAACCTAGGAAATAGATTGTAAACAGTATTTTGCAGTCTAACATAAATCTAGTCATATTTTATTTACATAAAAATGGTCAAAGTGATAGAA
>JAOTQJ010059930.1:0-13855 GCA_025642045.1 Solanum sejunctum | reverse complement strand
ATTCTTAGACTTTAAGTTGTGGTTTTGCGACTTAATATGGGTTTAGGTGCCTAACCGGCACGAGTCATGGCCCCGGGATTGGGCTGTGACAAATCCATAGAGTTTTAGGTATTTTAATAAGATTTTGTGTATTTTATTAACACTGGATAAATTACGCTTCGAGTTTGTGTTTTCATTGATTTTATCAAATTTTAAGATTTCAAAAAAAGACCCAGAGCAAAACAAGACAAACCGCGCAAGAAAACAAGGAAGATAAAGTTCAAACACTTGGTCCGCGACCAAGGCGCGTTGCGTACCAATGTTATTTCACTAAAAAATTAGTTTTCAACATGTTAGGTGGAAAGCACACCTAATTAACACTAGTCCCTATCGCGGACCAGTGTGAAAGAAGTTACTCTTTGGTCCAATCAACATTGTATGCTAAATTTTATTAATATAATACTAAAGCACGTCGCAGACTTAAGGAAAAACGGGTAAAAGGTCAAATTTTGTGGGCTATAAAGTCGTGAAAAACCTACAACCCTAATCATCTTTTATTTTAAGTTTTGCTGAAGCTTGTGAGGTGGCTGGGCACTGTATGACACTATTCTTGGTCAGTTTTTATCTTTATTTCAGCATGTTCTTATATTTCTTTGTAACATTTGTGCGTATGATTAGCATGAGTGGCTAACCTTTTCATTTTCTGGGACTGTAGCCATAGACAATGTGTTAATCTTTGAGTTCTTAATGTTTATGAATGGGTATTTATGATTATTCTTTTACTCCATCCGTCTTAAATTAATTGAATTTTTTTAGGCTTTTTTTAAGGTTCAAAATAGTTGAATTTTTCAAAGTTCAAGATGAATGTTTAAAACTTTTTTCATATTTGTCCTTTCATTTATTGAACTTTTACATTTTCTAATAAATAAATTACACTATATATTTATGATTTTACAAAGGGCAATAGTGGAAAGCATGGTGTAAAGTTTGTCTTTGAATATTTTTCTTAATATATGTGTATTACCTCATACATTTAGTTAATATGAGACAGAGGGAATATTATTTAAATCTACATGTCTTAGCTTAATCACCTATGGAAATGAATATGTTTAGCATTGTGAATTCAAAAGATGTTGGAATGCTTAAGAATATAATAATATAAGGAGCTTGTTCAATTAAAATATGAGATCGGTTTGTGTATTGGAGACTTGTGACAACTATGTTTACACCAACCTTGATTTAACGTACAGGAAGATATTATTAATGCGTTTCTATTGTATTATTTATCTCTGCTCAACAATGTAGTTAGGTAGGCAATAGGAATAGGCAAACGGAGGTGTGCAACCCCGATTTGGTAATTTCAACTCTGTGAATCAATAATCCACTACCCAAACTAATTATTAATTTTAAGATTAATATAGCATCGTTGAGGTTACAATCCCGGAATCTCTCAATATTTGGATAAATAACATAAAAGATAAAAGAAGATCTCATTTTATTTACAACATTTACTAATTTAGTTTTAAGTGTAGTTATTTTAGTACATAATTTCTTAAATAAATTCTTTATCCCCTTTTAAGCATTATAACTCAGAATATTAAATAATTTATATTAAATTCCTTGGGTTCGACAATTCGATCCTTTAAATAAGGCCACTATATTACTTGTTTTGACCACGTGCACTTGCGTGTGTTGGAAAACAATAAGTTTTTAGCACCATTGCATGGAATTTAAAGTATAAATTAGGCAATTTTTTGAGTTATTATGTTTGGTAGTATTCACTACATTTGATCTTAGTTGTGTTGATTGTGCAGAAAATTTAGTTCTAAACTAGAGGAGTAAGATACATATTTTTGTCAATCTAAGAGGAGAGAAGGTGTCTTGTTTCAAACTCCACTTATTGAAATCATTGAGCAGGAAATATAACGGATACTAAGGAAGAAATTGATCCTGTCGAAAAAGAAATGGCGGAACAAAATCCACCTGCACTACCCGCACCTAGGACAGTAAGAGATGTAGCCATTCCTAGAACAACCAATGTCACTAGTTGTTTTGAAAAACTGGAACCTGGTGATCATTTGGAGCTTAAACAAAATATGGTTCAATTGCTACACTCAACTAGAGAGTTTACCGGACTGCCACATGAAGATCGAAAGGTACATCTTCAAATATTTTTAGAAATCACTAACACTTTCATTCCTACAAATGTAAATCAAGGTTATGTAAGAATGACCTTGTTTCCCTTCTTATTGTTGGGGAAAGCAAGGAGGTGGTTTCAAATTGAGCCACCATCGTGGGATGATCTTGCTAGAAAGTTTCTTATTCGATTCTTTCCATCCGGTAAGACGGCGAAATTGAGAAGTGAAATTCTAAGCTTTAAGCAAAGGCCGGAAGAGAACTTATATCAAGCATGGGACAGGTTTAAAACTTTACTTATAAATTGCCCCCATCATTATCAATCTAACAAAGTGTTAGTCTACACCTTCATTGAAGGATTAGAACCAAACACAAAGATTCTTCTTGATTCTATTGCAGGAGGACAAGCTTTGAAAAAGACATACGATGAGTTGTATACACTTCTTAATTATATAGCTCAAGGAAATCTCGAGTGGAATGGAGGATCAAGTCGATTGCAGTTCATAAGCAAGCGAGAATGCTGGAAATTGACGCCATCACTGATTTGTAAGCACAAATTTCAGCTATGCAAAACATGATGACGACCCAATTCAACAACTTATTGATGGGTTAACAACAGAAAAATCCAGTAGTAAGTCAACAATCCGCACCTGTAAATGCAGTACAATAGCAACAACAAAATAATTAGTGTGATATTTGTGGAGGGGGAGACCATACTGCTAAATTTTGTGATTCAAATCCTGAGGCGATAAATTTTGTTAGTAATGCAAATAGAGGTGGATATCACGGCTTTAGGAATTCCTACAATCCAAATTGGAGGAATCATCCTAGCTTCTCTTGGGTTGGTAACCAACAAAATCAAGGACAATCTCAACAACAACATCCACAAGAAAGTCAACCATACTACAATCAACAAATGCACCAACTGGTGAAGCAGGCCAATCCAAACAACATGTTGGATAGTGAAGTTCTAAGGCAAATTTTGGCAAATCAAAATCACCAAGAAAAAGAAATCCAAAGACACAAACAAAATCTTTAAAATTTGGAGAAGCACTTGGGGCAATTGGCAAGCTCTATGAACTCAAGACTTCAAGGAGGTTTGTCGGGAGACACGGATTCAAAACCCAAGCAAGTTCATGTTATAAGCACGAGAAGTAGGAGGCCATTGACCGAATTGGTGCCTAAGAAGAAAAATATGGTTAAATGAAGTGGTGTTCAAAATGAGAAACCCTTGATTTCAAGCACTTCCACTGATGAGGCAATTCCATTGCCTAAGCCACCGCCTCCATTTTAAGAAAAGCTGAAAAAGAAGGAAGATGAATGTTTTTAAAAATTTATTGGACTCCTAAAGCATGTGCAAATTAACTTACCGCTTATTGATGTTTTGCAGGAAATTTCAAAATATATAAAGTATGTGAAGGACATTATCACCAACAAGAACAAGTTGGCAGAATATGAGATGGTGGCACTCATCGAAGCTTATAGCTCTAGAATCTTAAATAGAGCTTAATTGCCTACTAAGCTAAAAGATCTTGAAAGCTTCACGGTGCAAGTAACTATTAGGAGCTATTTGAATGCTAAAGGATTGTGTGATCTTAGGGCAAGTATAAATCTTATGCCAAGTTCGTTATTCTCAAAGTTGGGACTTGGAAAACCAAAACCCACTACAATTGTGTTGCAACTGGCAGATAGATCAATGGAAAGGCCTGAAGGTGTTATCGATGATGTCTTAGTTTAAGTGGGATATCTCATCTTCCCCGTGGACTTTATCATCCTTGATTTTGAACCCGATCTTGAATTTCTATTCATGCTTAGTCGTCCATTCTTGGTGACCAGAGGAGCATTAATTGATGTGGCTGCAGGAAGACTCACAATGAGGTCCCATGACAAAGTGGAAATTTTTGATGTGTATAAGGCCATGAAACTACCAGCTGCATATGAAGATTTGGCAGCCATCACAGTAATAGACATAGCTGCCTCGGTAAGTCAAGTAGAGGTTCAAGACCCACTAGCAAGAGTGTTGCTAAATCAAGGGTTAGTGGATGATGCAGAGGCTTTCAAAATTGAGAGTGTGTTGAACAATAACGCAAGTATGTTCAAGAAGGGGGTTACACCTTTAAGTAGGGTGTTAGGTTCTCCGCCGAAACCATCAATTGAAGAACCACCAAAGCTGGAATTGAAGCTATTACCTTCACACCTTAGGTATGTTTTTCTTGGAGATAATGATATATTACCTGCAATTTTGTTTGCTTCATTGACTGCATCACAAGTGAAATATGCAGTAGCGGTGCTCAAGAAAAGGAAGAGAGCTATGGGGTGGCAAATGTCAAACATCCACGTCATTAGCCCAGCATTGTGCATGCACTGTATCTTCATGGAAGAAGGTCATAAACCGATGACGCAACCTCAAAGATGATTGAACCCAATTATGAAGGAAGTTGTGAAGAAGAAAGTAATAAAGTGGTTAGATGCGGAAATCATTTTTCCCATCTCCGACAGCGAATGGGTCAGCCCGATTCAATGTGTCCCAAATAAAGGAGGTATGATGGTGGTCACCAACGATAAAAATGAGTTGATACTAACACAAACGATGACAGGGTAGAGAACATGCATACATTACAGGAAGCTAAATGATGTCACTAGAAAAGATAATTATCCGATACTATTTATTGACCAAATGCTTCATAGACTTGCCGAGCAAGAATATTACTACTTCTTGGATGGTTACTCCGGGTATAATCAAATTATCATTGCTCCGAAAGATCAAGAGATAACTACATTTACTTATGCATATGGTACATATGCTTTCAAACGCATGCCCTTTGGATTATGCAATGCACCGGCCACTTTTCAACGGTGTATGATGCCTATCTTTTATGATATGGTCGAGGAATATGTGAAAGTGTTCATGGATGATTTCTCAATCTTTGGGGAATCATTTGAAAAGTATTTGCAAAATCTAGACAAGATTTTAGCAAGATGTGAGGAAACTAACCTTGTCCTTAATTGAAAAAGTGTCAGTTTCTCATTAAGGAAGGGATAGTTTTGGGGTACAAGGTATCTAAGTGTGGTTTAGAAGTGGACCGAGCCAAGATTGAAGTGATTGAGAAGTTTCCACCACCTGTCTCAGTCAAAGGAGTCCGAAGCTTTCTTGGACATGCGGGATTCTATCGTAGATTCATTAAGGACTTCTCGAAGATTGCCAAACCGCTTTGTGTACTCCTAGAAAAAGAGGTACCCTTTAACTTTGACTTTTCATGTTTGTAAGCAATTGAGATATTGAAGAAAAAGTTGATTGAAGCACCTATTTTGCAAGCACTTTATTGGAATCTATCGTTTGAACTTATGTGTGATGCAAGTGATACAGCAATGGGTGATGTTTTGGGTCAATGAAAGGCCAAGGTGTTCCACTCCATATACTATGTGAGCCAAACTCTTGATTTTGCTCAAAGTAACTATACAATTACAAAAAAAGAAATGCTCGCGTTAGTATATGCGTTTGATAAATTTAGATCTTATTTGATAGGTACCAAAGTCATCGTTTTCACTGACCACGCCACTGTCTAGTAATTGTTCAACAAGAAGGACGCAAAACCAAGGCTCATTAGGTAGATCTTACTACTCTAGGAATTTGATATTGAGATCAAGGATCGAAAAGGGAGTGAAAATCAGATTGACGACCATCTCTCTCATCTAAAAAATGATGCGTACATTGGGGAACTAATGCAAATCAAGGAGGAATTTTCGGACGAGCAACTGTTGGCACTTGAAGTGGAGGAACTACCATGGTACGCAGATATTTTCAACTACTTGATAAGTGGAGTTTTCCCCCAGATGCCTCCCATCAACAATGCAAGTGGTTAGCCCATGAAGCAAAGGCTTACATATAGGATGAGCCCTATCTTTTCAAGTAAGGGGCTGATGGTATGGTTAGACGGTGTGTACCCGAGACAGAGATACAACAGATTCTAGCAAAATGTCATGCTTTACCATGCGGAGGTCATCACGGAGGTGAGCGTATAGCTCACAAGGTACTCCAATCAGGTTTTTTTTTTTGGCCAACTCAATTAAAAAATGCGATACATTTTGTGAAATCTTGTGATGCTTGCCACAAAATAGATACTATCTCTAGGAGACATAAGATGCCTTTTAATAATATTTTAGAGGCAGAAATCTCTGATGTATGGGGCATGGACTTCATGGGTCTATTCCCACCCTCTTTTGGTAATACTTACATCTTGGTTGCGGTCGATTATGTGTTCAAATGGGTGAAAGCAACATCTTTACCCATCAATGACTCCACGGTGGTAAGTAAATTCTTGAAAAAACACATTTTCACTCATTTTGGTATGGCAAGAGCCATCATTAGTAATGGTGGTACACATTTCATCAACTAAACAGTGAAGAACCTTCTTGCAAAGTATGGGGTAAGAACAAAGTCGCTATGGCTTACCACCCTCAAACAAGCAGTGAAGTGGAAGTATCGAATCGGGAGGTGAAGCAAATCCTACAGAAAACAGTGAATGCTACTCCGAAAGACTGGGCTACCAAGTTAGATGAAGCATTGTGGGCATATCGAACAGCCTACAAAACACCCATTGGTACATCACCGTATAGGTTAGTCTATGGAAAAGCTTGCCACCTTCCAGTAGAGATCGAACACCAAGCTTATTGGGCAATCAAAAGACTGAATCTTGATTCCGAGCTTGTCGAAAGGAAAAGGTTAGAGCAGTTGAAGGAGTTAGAAGAATTTCGGCTTTAAGCGTATGAGAATGCCAAACTCTACACAGAAAAGACCAAGCAGTGGCATGATCGACATATAATCAAATGCACTTTTGAACCGGGACAACAGGTACTTCTCTCTAACTCTCGTTTAAAATTGTTTCCAGATAAGCTGCGGTCAAAATAGAGTGTAGTGGTATCTGTAACACCACATGGAGCGGTGGAATTAAAGGACTAGACTTCCGACCAAACTTTTTTGGTAAATGGTCAACGTGTCAAGCACTACTACGGTGAAGACACAACCAAAGTTGAGGAGGCCATTGAATTGACCAAAGATGAGTAAGTTTGTTCTGCGTCGTGTCGTGACTTTAAATCAAGCGCTACACGGGAGGCAACCCATGAATGAGGTGACATTTTTCTATGTTATTTCAATTTTTAATTTTAAATAAATAAATAAATAAAATAAAAAAATATTTTTCACGACTTAAACGCCCCATAAAAATAAAAAAAATGAAAAATTGCAAAGAAAAATACTAGTCCGCGTCTCGCACTAGGTGTCAAAACTATGTAATTTTTTTATTTCAATTCCCGTTGAGTCGTTGGTTATTTTTTTGGTCAAAATCAATTGTTATAGCATATTTTAGCATGTTAAGGTGTTAGGTCGATTTTTTCAAACCTCAAACGAAAAAAAATTATTTTTTATCATTTCAGGCAGAGGGGTTTTCGTGTCTCCTCCGCAACGTGCACCCCTTGCTCAGAATAGGAAGAAATTTTTTTTTATATAAAGTGTACTTTTAAGTCCCCTCCGCGACGTGGAGAGGATGCGACAGTGTACTAATTCATGCGAATATTACTCTGACCCGACCTAACCCGGTTTTCTTTTAAAACAATTCCCCCATCTTTTTAATCCCCAAACCCGATTCCCTGCACCATTTTTCTCCTTCTCCTCTTCAAAACCTCTCAAATCTGCGACGCACACCCACAAATTAGCGAAAGATTACTGCTTCATCTTCGATTATTCATCAATTAAGGTAAGTTTTTATTGCTCCTCATTACTGTTAACATCTTTTTAATCCGATTGTGTGCAAACATGTGAATAATTTCATGTTTTTGTGGATATTTTCGTTACCTTGTTAATAGAAGTTAGACGTTCAAACTTCAAATCTGGTATTGTTGGACTATGATGCATAAATGAGAGTGCTTGGAACCCTAGGTCGAATTTCTATAAAATACATTGGGCATGTAAAGTTATTCTCTTATTTGTTCTGTAAAAATGAAATGTCACATTCAAGAGGTAGGCTCACTTTTCCTGGTTTATTTCCTGGGATTGCTGGGGTCATGGGGGTACAAGTTGTAGGTTTAACATTGTCGACTTGGTGAACTCACAGATCTTATATTTCTTGAGGTAACCCTGGGTCAAGAGTGGAGGGAAGACTGTGAGATTGAGTAAAATTCGACTTGTTCCACTTCCTGTTGGTGCTAAGCAAGAATTTAAGGGATTTTGGGAGGATTCAAGTGTGGGGTGGGTGTACCTACTTGTGTCATAATGTCATTCACATTCATGAAATACCATATCTTCGTTCTTGGTGCTTGCGTGACTGGATTCCCTTAACCTTAGGTCTGGCTAATCCTGATTTCAAAAATAAGTGTGGTGTGGAACTAATAACTTTTTCTCTGAGAGCATGTGAGAAATTCTGAGAAATGATTAGCTGCATGATCTTGATGTTGCTAAATGGGACTGATTCACTGTTAAATTTGAGCAAAAAAGGAGTGTGTTTTGCATTGCCTTGTGACATGCAAATGGCCATATTTAAATACAATAGTTTGGGACAGGATACTGCCCAATGTATCGAACTATTTAAATCCTGAATGTTATAAACACGTATATTGTTTTCTCAATCTGAACTTATGTGCAGTATGGTCAAGAGTTGATTTGTATACTTGAATTGTTTGGTTGCTTAATGTGGAGAATTGAGAGTAAGTACATGATCTTGTGCTAAACTGTGGATTCAGTTGATTGTTAAGTCTGAAAATTGTTGAGAGTAGTGTCATAGGAAAATGATCTATTGGTCCAATATGGGACTATTTTCAGATTCATAATAAGTAAACATAGTGGGGAAGTCTGAGTACCCTTTTCTTTCACTGTCTTTGACTTCAATGTGGGGTAGTGGGTATAGTTTGGGATGTACATGTACCTCATGATTCCCTGCTTTGTGTGCTTGATTTCGTGAGAACTTGCATCTGAACATAATAAAACTCAAAGAGTTTGAATTCTGTTTCCTATTTAATGTGATGAAATGCAACTAGGTACCTGTACAAGCTAATTGAAGCACTGTTTTGTGTTAGTCTGGGTGAAAAATGAAGTTGTGTGGTGATTGTTGGATGTAATTGTGATATGGAATAGCCTTAAACTTAGTTTAACCTGATCTCACATCCACATACATGCAATCTAAACTATTTTGGGTCTGTCAATTGCTGCAATTTGTTCAGACTGAAATTTTTAATGCTGCAATTTTAATCACTGAACTGATACGGACATAGTATAGCTCAATGTTTTGCTTGAAGCTGATGAGGTCACATAAATGAGTTGGGAAGTCTGAGTACCTTCTCCTGGGGTGCTTGAAATTAAGTGTAGGGTTGTGTTTCTATGCTAGCACTGGTAACATTAGGGAATAGTCACAGCATGAATTCGGCAACGAAATATGGACATTGGTTAACTGAATTTTCCTAACTGAACTGGGTTGCCTAAGTCTTGCTGTTCCCTTACTCTTTTCATTGATTTTGCAAGATATTATGGCATCCTGAGGGAACCAAACAGGACAGTCCAGCAGGGCAGCAGCTGCACCTACCAGGAGGAGGTTCTGGGACATCCCGACAGTCCTGAAGGGCCCCAAACACAGAAAGAGGCCCCTAACCTACAGGGAGAAGGCGGTTGACCGAGTTGGACTTAAGTGGTACAAAAGCCACCCAGAGTCTAAATACTTCCCGGACGTCCCAATCGGTGCTAAGGCACTCAACTAAGCATACCCAGCTACCTACGAGAGGTGCCTCGCATATCAGCTGCACTTCTTGATTGAGCAGCCACGTCCATGTAATCTGAGCATCGTCAGGGAGTTCTACGCAAACATGAGCAAGGAGGCACGCACCCGGCAGGTTAAGGTGCGGGATGTGATTGTAGATTTTAGTCCCTTGATCATTAATGAGATCATTGGGACACCATTAGATATCATGGACACATTCGAGGCTTAGGTCCAGCATCCTCCCTACCAGGCCATCAGACACACTCTCTTAGGCCCTCAGTAGACAGTCCGTTAGGATAGGCACGCATACAGAGGCTTTCATCAGACATTTCCTTTCTGGCAGCTGAACAACAGGCCCGTGTCTGGCTGAAGATAGTGATATATGGGCTCTTTCCCGGACATCATTTCTCCATGGTCACAAGGGAGTGGGTTTGCCTCATCTATGCATTGATGATGAACATGCAACTAAATTTTGGGTCAATACTGAAGTCGGCCATGAGGAGAGCTCGAGCGCACAAAGGCCGCAGGTACGCTTTCGGTGGTCTTATTACTGAGCTGTGTTCGTGTGCAGATGTGCCCACAGACCCTCTTGACTACTACCTACACATCAAGGCGACTCTTTGCATAGTCAGCGCTGTTCAGGGACCGGAGCCTGGAGCAGTACCTACTCTCACCACCGCAGAGCGTGCCCGCAGAGATGAGCTGGTCATGACACGCATGTTCGGGATGCAGTAACTGATGTTGTGAGCGCATGGCCGCCTTATCACACCCAGGAGATTGCCGAGGTAGAGATCCAGTACCTGCTAAATGATCATGCCCGAGTAATGTTAGGCATTGGTCCTCAGTTCGTCGAGTCTCTTGATGATGATATTCCCTCTGACCTAGAGGCGAACAAGAGCGGTACGGAGGAGGAAGACGCGGAGGCGGTCGATGATAGCTCGGAGGATGAGGATTGAGCGTTTCACCATATTCCACAGGTTCTTTTTAGTTAGCACTGGGGACCGTGCTATTATTTAAGTGTGGGGTGAGGGGTATTTATGCTACTGACACATGTTATTATTTTTGATACTAGAATTGATATTTTGACATGATTATTTTCTTTGTTTATGTGATTATTAGTTTTAAATTATCATGACTATTTGTTGTTAATGCATCATAGTATGATTGTTAGCTTTGGTAAGTCATAGTTGAGTGACGTTACCTTATGACGGATGGATGATGACCGTCCTAAGGGTATGTGTCAAATAGAGTCGCATTTTAGAGTGTCGGTAGTATGTAAAATATTCGTGATATGTGAAACCTTGAAAACTAGGATGACATAAATCCTTGAGTCTTTAGTAGTTTGAACTTGAAATTTGTGCTGATGAATAGCTGCTTAATTTTGAATTCATGAGAAATAAGTGATAGTGAATCTAGTGTTGTCTCACGGTGAAAATGTGTCATGTGAGTGTAAGTTGAATTGCTAGTCTATGTTGCTATAGTTGTTACGAACTTGTCTGGTATGTTAAATTAACTTAGTAAATTTTGAATTTTAAGGGAAAGGATCTACGCATTTCTTTGGTAACCTAAATAACTTAGACCTGTCCATCCAATTTATTAAAACATCCTAGTTAACCCTGTTGAGCTTTAGACTTTTTTTTTCATTAGCCACATTTCAAGTCGAACCTCGTTTTTGACTTTTAACAATATTTGATCCTAATTCTTGAGCGCTTTAACTTAAAAAGTCAAGGAATGAGCAGCAGAAATGGAACATGAATAGTAGAAATTTATGGTTCAGGGTACTATTCAAAAAAAATTAGAAAATCAAGAAAAAAAATAATGTGTTTTTTAATATCTGTTGATAATTTGAGTATGAAAATTGTGGAAACAAATAAAGGATGTTGCAATAAAGAAAATTAAATAGGGAAAAAGAAGAGAAAAATAGGGTAGTGTAAGTTTTAGGCGCTCGAGAAATGAACCATGAGGCCATGTCCAAAAATTTATCCCTCCCGCCTTAAGACTCAAGTGATCCTTTTTTCATAACATTAAAGGCAAGTCTATAACAATTAAAAGCAACATAAGATTTCTTTTGTGAGAAGAGAGTTGATTGTGTACCCAAATAAAATCTTCTTTTAGGCGTTTTACCGTATGCATGGGTAATTCTTCCAGTGAGGGCACATGATCATCTAAGAGCAATAACTAGGTAAAGCTATAACAGAAATTTTGCATGAGTACGCATTTATTCATTAAAGTATTTATTAAAGTTGATGTTGCTAGGAATCTTGAAAAAAATGCTCATGTTGTGTTAAAACGAGTTATGCATATAAAAGTTTATTATATATACTATTTAGGCGTCTGCAAGCATGTGTCTTGATTTGCCCAAGGAACGACAAAACTTTAAGTGTGGGGTGGTGATCTTAGGCGTATTTATACGCCTAAATAAATAAAAGTCCTATAAATAAAGTTAAGTTTAAGGGTAAATCCATACAATTTTAGGTATTTTAATAAGATTTTGTGTATTTTGTTAACACTGGATAAATTACGCTTCGGGTTTGTGCTTTTATTGGTTTTATCAAATTTTAAGATTCAAAAAAAGATCGAGAGCAAAACAAGACAAACCGTGCAAGAAAACAAGAAAAAGTTCAAAATACCTGGTCCGCGACCAAGGCGCGTAGCGGACCAGTGTTATTTCACTGGAAAAATCAATTTTCAACGTGTTAGGTGGAAAGCACACCTAATTAAAACTAGCCCGCATCGCGAACCAGTGTAAAAGGAGTTATTTTTTGGTCCAGTGAACATTGTACGCCAAATTTTATTAATATAATGTTATAGCGCATCGCGGACTTAAAGAAAAATGCATAAAAAGTCGGATTTTATGGGCTATATAAGTTGTGAAAAACCTACAACCCTAATCATCTTTTGTTCTAAGTTTTGTTGAAGCTTGTGAGGCCGCTGGACATTGTATGACACTATTCTTGGTCCGTTTTTATCTTCATTTTAGCATGTTCTTATATTTCTTTGTAACATTTGTGCGTATGATCAACATGAGTGGCTAACTTTTTCTTTTTTGGGGATTGTAGCCATAAACAATATGTTAATCTTTGAGTTCTTAATGTTTATGAATAGGTATTTATGATTATTCTTATATTATTTAAATCTATATTTCTTAGCTTGATCACCTATGGAAATGAATATTTTTAGCATTGTGAATTCGAAAGATGTTGGAATGCTTAAGAATATAATAATATAAGGAGCTTATTCAATTAAAATATGAGATTGATTTGTGTATTAGAGACTTGTGACAACTATCCTTCACCAAACTGGATTTAATGTACAAGAAGATATTATTAATGCGTTTTTATTGTATTATTTATCCTGCTCAACGATGTAGTTATGCAAATAATAGGAATAGATAAACGGAGGTGTGCAGCTCCAATTTGGTAATTTCAACCCTGTGAATTAATAATTCACTGCCCAAACATAAGTATTGACTTTAAGATTAATATAGCGTCGTTGAGGTTACAATCTCGGAATCTCTCAATATTTGGATAAATAACATAAAAGGTAAAAGAAGATCTCATTTTATTTGCAACATTTACTAATTTATTTTAAGTGTGGTTATTTTAGTACATAATTTCTTAAATAAATCCTTTATCCCCTTTTAAGCATTCTAACTCAAAATATTAAATAATTTATATTAAATTCCTTGGATTCGACAATCCGATCCTTTAAATAAGGTCAATATATTACTTATTTTGACCACATGCAACAAGTCATAAAGAAAAAAGGAAAAAAAAAATTGACAAACTAATTAATTATGAAAATATTAAGAGAATAATTAAATATATTTAATCTAATGAATTCTTTGATATGAATTTCTCATACCTTTTTTTGTCCTCTTTTTAACGTGTTCCTTCTTTTTTTTTAAAAAAAAATAAAAAGAAACTTCTAATCATGATTTTCTTCATCCGTCTCTTAAATAATGATTTTATTCATTTGAGTTTACTTTCTACCATTGT
>JAOTQJ010059919.1:0-13856 GCA_025642045.1 Solanum sejunctum | reverse complement strand
TCTATTCGTATATGTCTCTCGGGAAGCCAGAGCAGGCATGGAGGAGTAATTTCTGTATTTCTTTCATTCTATTCAAGTCCTTTAACTTGTCCTTCCTATGATTCCAACTCTTATGTTTCAGATCCTATGTCATTCATATGCATTCATGTTTAAGTTGGCAAGTTTATGATGATTTTACACTTATGCCGAGGTTTTGAAAATAGTGTTTTAAAGTGTATTGTTGTAACCATATTGGGGCTGATCTTTTTATGATTACTCTTCTCTTGTACATTTCTTTGACATTCTGGGAGAAGTATTACCAAGGGGGAGATATTGAAATGACCCAAAAAGTGCCCAAAAACGTACCTCAAAAGTGCCTGGAATCTTGTTTTCCATATATCTAAATATCTGTTTGTTATTTTGAAAATCCAACTTAATATTCTTGTTTAGAAGTCCAAATTGGGGGGTAAAGGGTCTAACCCTGATTTTAGAGCAACCGAATAGAATTATTAACTTTTCAAGTGAGCCAAAAACAGTGAGGGTCTGCGACCTCTCCGCGTGTAAATTCTGCACTATTTTTCTTAGTCCATCAAAATTTTTCTATGTGTTGGGCCTAAGTTTTCCCAAATGTATTTTTAGCTATACTTAGCCTTATTTCACTCTTATATCATCCTTAACATTCCCCAATATCCTCTCAAACACTTAGACTCATATTTTACCCTAAATTCAACTCCCAAATCTTAAGACCAATTTTAAGGATTTCATCAAGAATCTCACTCAAGTTTCAAGTATTCATTTTCAATCTTCTTCAAGGGTTATACCAAGTCAAGGTATGTGATGTTAAACCATTGGGTCCTTCCACCCATGGTGCCTAAATCCTCTTTTTACTAATGTTGCATGATTTAAAGTTAATTTTACAAGTGGGTCTTCTATATCAAATTCGTAGTTAGTAGACATGTAGTGACTGTAGTTAGTGCTTATGCACCCCAAGTAGGCCTAGATGAGGATGTCAAAAGGCACTTTTGGGATGATCTGTATGAGATTATGCGAGGCATACCAGAGACATAAAAAATCTTCAGTGGGGGTAACTTTAATGGGCATATCGAGGCAACTATTATCGAGTTTGAAGATATTCATAGAGGCTTCGGTTTAGGGGAGACAAATGGCAGTGGGATATCTCTCTTGGATTTTACTAAAGCCTTTGACTTAGTTATTGCTAACTGTGTTTCCCAAATAGGGAAATCCTTTTGATTACCTTCCGTAGTACGATAGCTAAGACTCTGATAGATTACCTACTTCTCCAAATGGACGATAGAAGTCTATCTAAGAATTGCAAGGGTATTCTGAGTGAAAATGGTTCCACTAAACATAGGCTTCTAGTAATGGATGTGGAGATCAAGAGAGAAAAGAAGAAGAAGAAGAAGAAGAAGAAGAAGAAGAAGAAGAAGAAGAAAGTTATGTATGCCCAACCAAGGAAGATGGGGAGGCCTTACTCCTGACCTTTCTTGAGAGAAGCAAAAGTTGAGAAACTTAGAGGTATGGTGTAGTGAAGGTAATATGAATAGTATGTGGGATACGCCCGCTGGTTGCATCAGAAAGGTAGCTATCATGGTACTAGGGGTTTTGAAAGGGACCTTTGGTAGACGTCAGGGCATTTGTTGGTGGAATGATAAAGTTCATGGCAAAGTAAAACATAGGAAGATCATTTGCACAGAGTGGTTAGAGTGTAGAGATAAAGATGAAAAGCAAAGGCTTAAGGTAATCTATAAGATGGCTAAGTCAAAAGCACAGATGGCGATGACAAATGCTAAGACAGTAGCATTTGAGCACCTTTATGAGGAGCTAAGTGATAAAGGTGGGGACAAAAGATTGTATAGGCTTGCTAAAGAAAGAGAAAGGAAAGCTCGTGACTTGGACCAAGTGAAGTGCATCAAGGATAATAAGGGAGAAGTGTTGGTGGATGACACTTGCATTAAACTAAGGTGGCAAGCTTACTTTCATAAACTCTTAAATAAAAAAGGAGATAGAGATATTGAGCTAGGTAAGTTGGCACACTCCATAAGCCATCATGATTTGGTTAGTTCAGAGTTGAGAAAGTTAGACGGGCTATTATTAGGATGAAGAGTGGGAGGACGATTGGACCCAATGAGATTCTGGTAGATTTTTGGAAGAACATGGTCAAGAATGGCATAGAGTGGTTAACTATACTGTTCAATGTTATTATGAAGACTACTAAGATACCTGATGAATAGAGGAGGAGTGCAATGGTTCCATTATACAAGAATAAGGGAGCTATTAAAAACTGTAACAATTACAGGGGTATCAAGTTGTTAAGCCACACTATAAAAGTCTGGGAAAGAGTAGTGGAGATAAGGGTACAAAGAGTAGTATCTATCTCAAAGAATCAATTTAGATTCACGTTGAGGCGTTCAACTACTGAAGTAATTCATCTTGTTCAAAGGTTAGTGGAGAAATATAGGGAAAGAAAGAAGAACCTTAATATGGTGTTCATTGATCTCGAGAAGGCATATGATAATGTCCCAAGGGATGTCCTATAGAGGTGTCTAGAGGTGAAAGGTATTCTAATGGCATATGTCACAGTGATTAAGGATATGTATGACAGAGACAAAACTCGAATAAGAACGGTAGAAGGAGACTCAAAGTATTTTCTTGTTGAGATGGGACTCCATCAAGGATTTGTGTTGAGCCCTTTCTTGTTTGCCTTAGTGATAGATGAGCTGACGCAATATATCTAGGAGGAGGTAACATGGTATATGCTATTTATAGATGACATAGTACTGATTGATGAGACTCGGAGTAAAGTTAATAATAGGTTGGAGGCCTAGAGAAATGCCTTGGAGTCCAAAGGATTCAAACTGAGCAAGACCAAAACTGAATACTTGGAGTAAAAGTTCAATGTTGAGAGGGATGAAGCAGACTTTGATGTGAGGCTTGCCACTAAACCTAACCCCAAGAGGGAAAACTTTAAGTATTTAGGTTCCATCATCCAGAGTAGTAGCGATATCAATGATGATGTCACACATCATATTGGTGCAGCATGTACTAAATGGAGGCTTGCCTCTGGAGTATTGTGTGAAAAGAAGATATCACCTAAACGCAAAGGTAAGTTTTATAGATTGGTGCTTGGACCATCTTTGCTGTATAGGGTAGAGTGTTGGCCAATTAAAAATGCACATGTTCAGAAGATGTATGTACAAATATGGGGATGTTGAGGTATATGTGGTCACACCAGAAGTGACAACGTTAGGAATGAGACAATTTGTGAGAAGCTAGAGGTAGCCCCAGTGGCTGATAAGATGAGAGAAGTGAAACTATGATGGTTTGGACATGTGCAGAGAAGGAGAAATGGTGCTCCTATTAGGAGGTGTGAGAGGTTGATTTTGGGAGTTACATTGAAGGGTAGAGGTAGACCAAAGAAGTACTAGGGTGGAGGTGATCAGACAAGGTATGGCTGAACTTGATCTCACTGAGGACATGATCCTAGATAGAAAGAAGAGGAGATTGAGAATTAGAATAGTAGGATAATTAGTTGGTAGGATTAGGTAGTTATTTAGTCATAGGGTATAGTAGGGTAGAGGAGGAGTAGTGTGTTATATCATATGTTGTCATTATTTATTGCTTATGTGTTAATTGTATCATATTTAAGTATTTTCATGTGCTTTTGGTTATTAGTCACTTCTTTTATTCTCTTTCCTTTACTTTTTGTTTTATTTAGTTTATTCTGCTTATGGATTTTTGAGATGAGGATTCCTCGGAAACAACCTCTCTACTTCTATGAGGTATTCGTAAGGTCTGCGTACAATCTATCTTCCCCAAACTCCACTTGTGGGATTCTACTAGGTATGTTGTTGTTATTGTTGTTGGTCTTGTATATTGAGAAATTTACTGCATAGTGATTTTAGTTCATGAAAGTATAGTTGTTTTAGCATGTTTTAAGCTCTAGAGCTTAGATCTAATGTTGGATTTGATGAGGAGTTTTGATGTGAATGTCTTGGGGGTGTTGCAAGGTGTTGATTGATTGTTTTATAAGAGATTTTCTTGCATGATTTCATCTCTAAATTATATGGTCTTTTACACCCATTTCACACCTCCGAGGTGTTTGATAAAATGTCTGGTTATAGTTTCTTGAGGAATTGAAGGTCTAAAGCATGAGATATGATATGAATGCACTTATATATATATGTTTTATATAATGTGTTACAATAGACAATGCCCGATCCAAGGGGTATAAGAGCCCGAATAACCATGTGAGTGGTATGTACAGTGCCACCAGTGTATCCAAGTGTGAATGGCATCAACCATATGAGGGGTGTTGTACCTTACCACTAGGGTGTCCAGGTGTGAATGGCATCAACCATGTGAGAGGTATTTTACCTTGCCACCAGGGCATCCAGGTGTGAACGGCATCTCGCGACCATAGTTAGATTCTAGCTTGGTCTTTTCTATAAATATGATATCCTATATAAGCATGAGTTACTTAAGCATGTTTTACTTATGCATTGATCATACATGTCATATTGCTATCTTATGCATATTGCCTATTGTTATGCATTTTGATTATGATGCTTATCTCTTGTTGCATTGCATCCCACATACTTAGTAAATTCAAATGTACTAACGCATACTTTATGCCTACATAATATTACCATGTTGGAAACGGAGCTCCTATTGACTATTCTTGTGGCTAGATGGATTGTTGAAGTTAGTCCTCCATTCTGGTGATAATGACTATTCTCTTATCCTATGTTCTAGGACTATCTTTCTTTTATATATGTATTAACTATGAGGGTGAGCCTGGTTGCTTGTCTTTGCCCCCGCTCTTATCTATGTAGTGGAGGTGTTGTTGACATGTTATGTATTATGCTTGAGCTTTGACTCACTTATGATATCCAAGCTATTTAAATATAAGTCTCTCTCTCCCTTATTCCCAATTCCCCATGTTTATGTTTCTTATGTTATTTTACATTGCTCCGGTGACCAAGGATGTGTAATGATATGCTATGAGGCTTGTTTGGGGTTCCTTTGGGTTCCCCATTCGCCGATCATGTCTAGGCCCTAGGCTTGGGTCGTGATACTAAGATCCCTTCCAAATAAACCACATCACTAAACCAATCTTAGAGTAATAAAGCAAGTTCTGAGTCCATATATAATACATGAATACGATAAAATAAGCTCACAACACACATGGCATTGCACACATAATCAAGTATAGACTCACAGGTCATGCTTCTAGCATCAACTTATCTTTACATTATTAGAAAAAATATCACTGGATAATCAAAATGCATGATTGCATCAATAACCGACAATCTCAAAAATTCTGAGGGTACCTAAATTTTTCAAACCATTCAAAAATCATTTAAAGACTATGTATACTCCAAAAGACCATACTACTATATATTTACACATTATCTACACTACCTAAATATGGCGGTTCAACAGAAAATTAAAACATCCACAAGAAAAAAAAAACACGAGAAGAAAACCTTGGGATCAAAAATAGGGGAAGTTATCGCCTCGAGGCTACTCAGACATCACCTTAATCCATAACTTCCCATACCCCACCAAAATAGAATAATTTATCCTCAAAGTAAAAATATGTATGAAAACCAAATAATGAATATATATATATATATATATATATATATATATATCCACTCACTAAAAACCAACATATTAAAACAAAACATCCAAAACAAAAGTAAAAAAGAACATTAAACAAATCCAAAACCAACATAACAAAAATATTATCCAACAATAAGAACAAGGTATCCATAGGTAGAAAATAAGTGTTGGGGTCAGAAATTAGTCAAACACTTGGTGCTCAAGCACCGGTATCTATCTGGTCAGCAGGGTCTTGGGTTAAGGCCTCCTCCTCAATAGTATGGGCTGCAGCTGCAAGTTAGCTACCTTCTCCATCGGTCATCTGCTTCCCTCGCTCACTGTGTATAGTCGTCATGAGTATCAACTCCTACACCACTGCCTCTGGTATTAGCTCCTTCTTTAATGTTGTTGGGTCATTAGGTCTAGGCCTCTTCTGGCTCATCTCTGGGCCATCCATCTTGAGGGGCCTCTTCCCATAGGCGTGCGGATGGTCAACTAACTAGTCAAAAACCTCATCACCTGTCAGTGCCATCTCCGAGAAAGCAACAGGGACTGCTAACATCTGCAATAAGTTGTCCTTGAGCTTGGCCAAGTCCTCTGTCACTACGCTCATGTTAACAGGACAAGCACTATCAAGCCCACTCTGAACTCTCGCCTCAAATGCATCTACTCGAGCATCCACTGCTCTAACTCTCTCATCCAATAAATCACAGGAAAATGCCTTTGCCCTCTCCTCTGAGTCCTGAATAGTGTATGTACCCATGATCTGACTTCAGCTGCTAAAGCTTATAGCCTGAGCTCTGCTGTAGCTACCCTATGCACCAATGCCTGAAAAGCAACAACAGAGATAAGAGAATTAACCTGCATAGAAGATGATGTTAGGGCAGGAATACTAGAGGATGCACCGAGTTAATCTAAATTACTGGGAAAGGCTCTATAGTAGCTGGAGTTGTACTGGTGGTGGCTGTAGTTGGAGGCTCAACAGGGAATGAATCTGGGATGGTTAGAGAAGTTGCTCATGGTAAGGCCACGGGGTTCTCATCAGCCTTAATCAGGTTGGGATCCACAGTATGCAGGGCCATTACATGTGGATCCAAGTATAGGGAAACATGCACCCCTACCTCATTATGGTCTATGTATCAGAATTTGAAAAAGCAATGAGGTTTGAGCATGAATCATCAACTTATGGATCTGCTCGTCCATGACTCATGCCCAATCAATATCGTAGTCAGCTAGAATGCTAGCTAGTAGTACAACCCTCTCCAGGGTGATCACATTATCCATAAAGGTGTCTCTGATGTGCCAACGAATAATAAACCACCAAAACTTTTCTTGAAATGAGAGGTGGGATTTCACGATCTGAGTAGCGTAGTTTGTGACCCACATAGGTTCAAAACGCTTCTCGCATATCTGGCTCTCTATCCACCTGAGCAACTCTGTCTTCATATCCACATTCTTCTCGCTCACCACTTTCCTTATTTTTACAATTCTAGCATCATACTCTACAGTGGAACGAGGTACTATGCAGTTTGGCCCAAACTGAACCCTCCTGATAGTCTCCTCTAAAATATCAACAGCTTAACCCTGCACTAGAACTTCTCCCAACATTAGTCGCTCTATGGGTTTCTTCCTTAGAGGAAGAACTTAGAAAATAGTGGCATAACAAGCAGCATAAATTTTCCAGACTAGATGTGGGACATACTTTCCCAACTTTTGTGATAGCCATGCAAGCCCATGACGATTGATCTCTGCCTCCATGTTAGGCACTCTACTAATCAAAATCATTGAGTCTCAATTCCTCATGAAATTGTCTAATAAGCCTTCATGGACCCATTGGTTCCAATCCTTTCTCATAAATCTCTTGCATGCCTGGAATACACCATCTAGTATTTCTAGGATCTATGGAAGTGACAATAGCAGTAGGATCTGCTGGAGGTTGAGAATTAGTCCCCTTAGGTTGGGTATGAGATGCCTCAATGGACCCTGACTCTGAAAGTGAATGGCCACCATCCGACCAGTCTTCATTGCCCTCCTCTTTAGACTGAGAGAGACTAGTGACTGCTATAGGTATTAGTGCAGCATAGGCTCGAGTCTGAGGCCCTCAGAGTCTAGCTTGTCTCTGTGGACTTCCACAAGACCTCAGATTCTTCATCATCAGATGGGTCATCCCTCAACTATCTTCCTGGAGCTTTACTAGCTTCTTTTCTAGTCTTTGGAGCCATAGATCCTAAAATTCAACCCCAGAATACATCATGAGCCCATAATGTTTGATCAAAAATGATTCACGTAAGAGAACCAACCAAGAATAATAAACACAGTAAAGAAAACACAAGCAAAGTGCATTGTACCAGTTGTAAGTCTATGGGTACAAGGCACGACTATGACTCGTAGGGTGACCTATGAAACATATCATTGACTTATAGTAGAAAGTAGAATATAATTCAGAACAAGGCAGGTTTGAGAAGCCCACCACTATAATTCGTAGTAGACACTACCAGTTGTAGGTGAGTCTTGTATGGTAAGTGTTAAGGAACCACAGGTGACTGTTTCCTCCTATAAGGGGCCATTACGACTCGTAGGGTGAACTATGACTCATAATGGGTCCTCGTAGTAGAAAATAGAAGGCACTTGGGGTGACTGTAACCGTCCCACAAGGACCAAAAATATTCAAGTCAAACTTAAACAACATCATAGCAACACGAAATCATGAACACACAATCAAGCCCAAAACGAATCATGTAGAATCAATCAACAATTACCTTACAATCGAACAACAATCCCCTATTGATTTTGCAAAGTACCTAAGATTAACTAGTCCCTAAGGCTTAAGCCTTACCAATAATACATAAAAATGGAGATTCTAAGAAAATTTACAATAATTCCAAATATAGGTATTATGAATCAGTATATTTGCACACACCAATAACCCTATATTTCAACTTGGTCATGATTTTAAGCATTGATCATCCCAACAATCATGCATTAAACTCAAATGATCAGCATATGAATATTACAACCACCCAACAAAAGCAATCATACCATTTAACATCATGCCAAGGAGTTTAACAGGCCCAAAACTTAATTCTCATGCTCATACAATCATTTTCTCATATATGTATTCACTATAATTAAAAAGTTAACATTCATCAAAAAACATCTAAGGATTGTAACATGAGTGTTCCAAATTCAACCATGAAAACTTACCAAATGAGCAAATGATGATTAACTAGATGCAATGAGAGAACAAGGAGAAAATCGAAACCCTAGTGATGCTTTGCCGAAAAAACTTGCCGAATTCCAGTAGGGGTTGATAGATAATTAGTCAAACAAGATGAAAGGAGTTATGGGGAAGCTTTGGTGGGAAGTAACCGATCAAAAATGTGGGAAAGTAGGGGTCAAATAACTTTTGACCCCTTACATACTAGATTCGTGTCAACTTTTAAAATTCTGCAGATCGGGTCTATAAGACCATGACTACGAGTTGTAGTGTGTACTATGACATGTAGGTCTCAATATAGTAGCAGACTCTACACTTAGAGAAAATGAAAGTTCATACATGGACACTACGAACCCTACTTATGACTTGTAGGGGACCCTACGAATCATAAGGCTAACTTGTAGTGTGTATGCCAACTTTTAAGTCCTTATTGTTTCCCTCTACGCAGCATGACTATGAGTCAAGGTGTTCACTATGACTCGTAGGCCTGCTCATAGAGGCTGCTCCACAAACAATGTCCTCCAACTCTTCTAGTTTTGGTTAGTTCCTGCAAATCACACTTAAACATACACCAATGCCTAGAATAATACAACAGATCCAACGTCTCAAAACATTAAAACAAGCATCAAACCACTACCTAAAAATTGAAACAAATGACATAAACCTAAAATAATCCAAAAATAATAGAGATACTTGGGTTGCCTCCTAAGAAGCGTTTTATTTAATGTTGTGGCTCAACATTGCCATCATGAGTGCTCTGCATTCCTCATGGGTTGATGGAGTTTCCTCTTTACTCTTCTGGCCTCTTGTATGATCTATTTGCATATACATTAATCATTTTGCAAGTTGTTCAACCCTGTCATCAAGTCTCTATGTTGTCGTTGTTTGTTAATCCACCTTATAGTTCACCTTGATGACATCAAACTTTATCTCCTGCACAACCTATTCTTCTTCATTGGTTTTGATTAGCACTTTCTCAAGTACACACTCTATCCTTGAGAGTTTATCACTGATGCATTGTTGGTGTGGCAACCTGAGCCAATTAGGTGTACTCTCTTTTCTAGTAGCACTTGGAGTTCCCTCTGATGTACTATTGGATGGCACTAGCTGCTTTTGCAGTGGTTGATAAACTTAGGTGATAGGATACAACTTATCCATCTTTTTGGCAATTTTGCTGAATGGTTGACTTAGAAATGCCAGCACTCCCCTCCGAATAAGGCATCTGCATGTCTATGCTGTTCTGAGGTTAGTGCTTCATAAAAGCTAGTTGTCAATTCAATGTCAGTCAGACAATGGTTCCAATTTATTGCCAACACGTCTTATACCATTCCCAAGCTGCTACCAAAGATTCTCCTGGTAACCTTTTAAAATTGTAAATGTTATCTTGTATCTCTTACTTGTTGGGCCCCTTATAGAAGTTCATGAGGAAGACTCTCTGCACCTCTCCCCTAGTTGGAACAAACATCAAATAGTGACCACCATTCAGCAGCTTGACTCCGGAGAGTCATGGGGATAGCTTGAAGAGCCATGCCCTCCCAAGCAGGATGTCTTATCCCAAGAACCTCTCTCAACATTTGAGTAAAATGTTGCAGGTGAGTTTGGGGATCTTTGGAATCTTAGCCATAGAACAAGACACATCTCTGCAAGGTTTATAACGCATCACTTGTCACATAGAGCTTTTGTTCGGTCATGGTGACATCACTTGCCACAGGGAATACAGGGTTTGACTACAAGAATTCACTATCAATCATTTTGACTATCTATAACTAAAGTCTCTAAATAAGGAGGGGTAGGTTGTGATTTAAGAAGAAAAGTAAAATAAATACTATACTAATACACGAGGAAACACTCACTTTTAAGGATAACATGGGAATTGTGTTTCTCATGGTTCTTCGTCTAGATTACCCTAGATAACATAACTACAATTGAAAATTTGCATGTAGGATGGTAACTTAAGTTCTTCCAACCCTCTTTTGAAGGTGAAGGTCGAATTCCCATGGTGCTTGATCGGCAACCATGTGGTGCCAACTAACCGTTACCTATTGTCCCAGTCAATCCCTCTTTGGTTAGGTTTGGTTGATTAGAATATAACACATCAATTGAATCCTGTCATCTACTCCCTTTTACCTATTCTTCACTACCTTGGTAGGGATCATCACAGTAGGCATGGTTTGGTGTTGGCCACCTCCAAACAGCAATCATAATGAAGGAAAATAGAGAATACATGGAAAACACCAATCATAGAAATGTAATAAATCTAGGTCATCTCAAATCAACTACCTATGGTTCCCATAATTCTAAGTTGTGGGTGATTAGCTACTCATAGCTAAGGCAAAACCAACAAAGATGAAAATACAAGACATAGTTGAGAATTTTACCCAATGCAATGAAGAGTGATAGCATCACAAGTTTCAGACCACAAACTAGATAGATTGAGAATGATTACAATGTATGATTTGCACTCCCCAAAAGTGGGTCTTCCAAGAAAAATTAAAATCTACACTAAAACCCTAAATTAATCTAGAGAGAATATTCGAAGGCAATTCTCAATGTTCCAAATCTGGGATATTCTAAAATAAATCCTAACTTAACGTATTTATGGTAGTTATAAAATTAACCCTAAAAATTACACAGAAGAGATAGCTGGTAGCTAGTACGCCTCGCATGCATGACTCATAGGGTGACCTACTAGTCATAATCGTGATCTCGTATCTAGTACTTAGCATATTGGATTCAACTGGTATGATCCACTGGTACGAGTCATTTCTTGGGCTGCAAATTGTATGCTCCTCTCGCCTAGGCCTTCAATTATTTGTCCAAAGTCTTAACTCTTTGTTCCTTACTACGAGTCCACCTATACAAGTTGTAGTGAGACTTACAATTCGTAGGATGGCCTCGTAGGGCTGATCTCGACTTAGTAGATTTTCTGATTTTTGCTATATGTTTCCTACTATGAGATCACCCTATAACTCATAGCTTGGTCTATGAGTCATAGGTGAACTCGTATATACTGTACTTCTACAAAAATCTGTGATTTTCTTCCAAAATCATGCCAACCTACCTTTTCTGCAATCAAAACACAAAAACACATAAAAACCATAAAATGTCACATTAAAAACTCATAAAATCCCTTGTTTATGTATCAAATATGCTATATTTTAATAGTATATCGAAAACCCCTCATCTGATCAGCAAAGAAGCAAGTGTCCTCCTCATAGTAAGGATCCTCGAACGTGAGTGCTCGCGGAGGCTGATGAACAACTGCATTAACTCATTCATGATTCTATTTCATTATCACCTTCATGCTGATAAGAATTTGGGCAAGCTCTTGCATTATATAGTCATTTATTTTAGCTTATTCTGAGCTAATACTGATAGTGCATGAACTTTTGGTAGATGACCTATCTCTTTGCCCCCTACATAATTCATCTTGGCCACCTTTTCTAGCTTTTTGGCAATCCATGCAAATGGTTGATCTAAAAATACACGATGGTATCAACATATGCGTGGCTATTCTCATCCAAGGCACGGTAGAATATCTCAACCAAGGCATCATCAATAATTTTGTGGTCTAGGCACTCCTTAAGCACTTTTTGAGTTGCTCCAATATATTATTGATCGAGTCACCAGAAAGTTGCTCAAAGTTATTGATTTGATCTTTCAACTTGAGCTTCTTTGATCTCAGGAAGTACTTCTCTAAAAAGGCCTTCTACAACTCAGCCTAATTATTGATCGAACTCTATGAGAGCTCCGCTAGCCATAGTGCTACATGTCCTGTCAGAAGTAAAAGGAAGACACAAAGTTCCACATCATCCATAGGAATATTCTATGTTCCTATTACACTCTTACAGACAAACACAACATTCTATAGATGACTATGTAGATCCTCTGATGGTAGGACTGTGAACAACCGATAGTTCTGTAGTATCTAAAGTGACCCACTCGAATCCACAAACTTTGTGTCATCTATTAGTGGCGGTAACACAATGGTTCATATCTATAGCCATAGGGTTCAATTGATATAGGCTCCACTAATAAGCTTTGGCATTGAAGTCCTATGGTTGTGGATCAATGTCCTCAAGAGGAGGTGGGTTGTCATTATTCACATTCTCATTCTCATTTCGGTTCAGAGCTGAATTTGTCCCGTTGTTTACATTATCTTGGGCTATTCATCTTAGTCTTCTTGGGATCTTTGGGTTAAATAGAGTCTAGACGATTCCTCAACTTTATGTATTGGGCATATACACTCTACCTTTACCCTTAAATCAACCAAAAACAACAAGAAAAGTAAAATGAAGGAAGTGAGGATTAATTTCCAAACTATTTGAATTAAACTAATCTAGTCGTATTCCCTAGAAACAGCACCAAAATCATGATGTCGCCCAAGATGCACCTCCTTTTTTAGGCTAAAATGGTCGTTCTCAAGATATATAACCTAATCGAGGTTAGAGTTGATCCCACGAGGAATATGGTAGATTAGAAGAATTTAAAGTAATTCGGGTTGATTAATCTCCTTATCTCCCAAAAAGAGGGAGTTTGTAATAACTATGAAAAGTAATTCGAAACTAAGACAAGTATCAAATCAGTATGAAAAGTAATGTTAGACCCAATAATTAATTCACTCGAAGTAAATTGTTCAATTGGAAAAGTTATGACGAACATGACGTAATTTAAATTAAGTAAGCTTGTGGTGCTTAATTATAATTGGAGCCTATATTTTAAGTTAGAGTCGGGAGTCCTCAATTGGATTAAAATAGAAAAGTTTGGAGACCTAATTGAACAATAGGCTAACTAGGAGCCCTTAGGGTGTAATTTTTATAAGTGGGGTCTCTATATATACCCCCCTTAGTTAAAAAAAAAATGAAGAAAACAATTGTTCTTGTCTTAAGCTTGTATTTATACTTTGAAGAAGGGAAGAAGAGAAGGATAGGAAGAAGGAAAGGAAGACTTGCAACCATTGAGGTGAGTTTCTAATTCAAATTGTTTTTCTTGTGCCTCTTAGTTGTAAGTATGGATAGGAGATGAAAGTGCTAAG
>JAOTQJ010059908.1:0-13857 GCA_025642045.1 Solanum sejunctum | reverse complement strand
CATTTATACACCCTAGAGTAGTATCTAAAGTTACAAATTTTATGCCAGGCGCTACAAGCCTTGTACCTTTCACAACCTTCCATGAGCCCTTTCCAAGATACACTTCATAAGCTGTACTATCCAACTAACCAACAGAGATCAGATTTTTCTTTAGTTCATGAACATATCTAACATGTTTTAATGTCTAATGATTACCAGCTGGAGTATATATACACACATCCCCTCTTCCTTTAACCTCCAAAGGATTATTGTCAGCAAGATACACTTTTCTGAAATTTTCAGACTTAAATTTTCTAAATGATTCCTTGCTTGGAGACGAATGGAAGGATGCACCCAAATCTAAAATCCAGGACTCGAGTGACTGTCCACAGTAAGGATTAATGCATCTCCAATGTCTTCTGCTGAATTTACAGAATCGTTATCATTTTCAGATTTATGATTCTACTTTTTTTAGGTTTCTTGCATTCATTTTTGACGTGACCCTTCTCTCCACAATTCTAACACTTTACATTTGATCTATGTGGAAATTTTCCATGTGCCTTCGATTTTAATCTGCCATGTGTATTTTGTCCCTTCGATTTGCTTCTCCCTCTTTGGTCAACATTGAGAGCACTACCCGATGAATCCCTAATTTCTCACTTGTGGATATTTTTGCTAAGAATTACATCTCGAGTTTCATCAAATTTAAGTTTCTCAGATCCATGAGAACTGCTACTCGCAACAATAACACTATCCCATGATTCGGGTAAAGATGACATCAAAATCAATGCTTTAACTTCATCATCAAAGTTAATCTCCACAAGGCTTAATTGACTAACAATCATGTTAAAATCATTTATATGATTTGCAACAGAACCACCCTCCGACATCTGTAAATTAAATAATTTGCGCATCAAGTATACCTTATTCATCACAGAGGATTTCTCGTACATATTCGCCAGTGCCTTCAATAGATTCGCTATTATCTTTTCCTTGACTATGTTGAAAGCCACATTTCTTGACAAAGTCAAATGAACCAAACCTAGCGTCTGACGATCTTTGAGCTTCCAATCTTCTTCTTTCATGGATTCCAGCTTCACCCCAGACAAGGGTTCATGTAGATCCTTTTGATATAGATAATCTTCGATCTGCATCTTCCAAAAACTGAAATCAGATCCATCGAACTTTTCAATTCGAATCTTTGAGCTTTCCATAACCAAAATCAGATTTGTACAAATTCTTGCAACACGGTGGGCACCAATTGTTGGGCAGTTACAATCTACAAATTTGTAGCAAGAAGAAGAAGATGAAGATAGAAGAACAAAGTTCTTCTTTTACAGAGAAGTCAGAGAAAGAATTTTTTAAGAGAGATAGAGAGAGGCTTTTTTTTCATGGTAACATCCAATTAATTTGGGTAACCTTCACAGCGACAGAATTATGTATATATTAATGATATTCGAATATTTATAATTATACCAAATACAAGTATACACAGAGAATAAATAGTAGCACCAAAAATTTGGATCGGGGCTCCACCCATAACCCCAGCCTTTGGCTGGGGGGCTCCCGTCCCCCTACCCCTCGGCAACGTCATCGTGGAGATTGAACTACGATAGCTGTTAAATATATTATCAGGCTCCACTACCTAACACTATTTTGACTACGACAATGTGAAGGCATCATCGACAATGTCTTTGAGAAAAATAGTCTTGGGTCCTCTCCTAATTGCATTGCATGTTACGACAACCTTAGGCTTGCAATCCACGATCCTCTGTGCAAGTGATTCTACTGAGAACCCACTACCTGCACTTCAACTTGGATTAATACTTGATTTTTCTCTTGTCCAATTTATATGTTATTGATAGAATTGAGAGAGTCAATTAAATTTTAATATGATTTTTAGATATTTTAAGTTAGCTATATTATTTATAATATTTTTAAATAATATATGTTATTTTTTTCCCCAATTTATATGTCATCGATAAAATTTTAAATTTTTTAATTATTATGATTTATATTGCTTTTACGTTATTTTCAAATTATATATATTACTGATCTAGTCCTATTCATACGGCACTTATTAGAAGATCAATCGAACTTTTCTGTTGAGCACTTCACAACTAGTACGAATGGGGACAGTTTCCTATTTTGTCCCATTTTATGCGATTCTCCTTTGTTTGACACAGTATTTAAGATGTCTCATTTTATGTGACTCTCCTTTGTTTGACACAGTATTTAAGAAAAAAAGAAAGAGTTTTGAAACTTGTGGTCTAAAATCATTCGTAAATATTTTTATGTGGATGAGAATCATTTCATTAAAGGTAAAAAAAATTTTAGAAATAAATTATTTCGAGTAAGATGACATTCTTTTTGGGTCAAATCAAAAAGGAAAAGGGCCATATAAAATGAGACGTAGAAATAGAAAAATCCTTTCTGCCAAAATGGCCACATTTGTGGGGCATACTTAATTTAATTTGAGAGTTTATTTTGTATATACTTCTCTCTTCATTTAATAATAGTTGTCTAAGTAATTTTTTCTTTTTTCATATTAAAATAATTAAAAACTATATCTTAAACTATTAGTCAAAGTTTATATAATTTGAGTTTATAAATAAAAATTATGATAATTAAAATAAAATAGAGAAAGTATTAACTTCCTCTGTCTCATTTTATATGATATTAATTAACTTTAAAACAACAAAAAACTTTTAAAATTTATGATCTAACAAAAAAGATAGGAGGCGGGAGAGAGTATATGGTGGAATGGTACATTGTAGTGGCAGGGGCCCAAAAGTCAGTCTTTCTTTTTTCAAGAGAGCATCGGAAGGGTGAAGACAAGTTATTTTGAAATTTTGGGGTGGGGAAAGAGACAACATAGAAGTCATGTGACCTTCAAATTGATGAGTAATTGGTGTTGAAAATTAAACCAAGTTCATTGAAGAAGATTGAAAATCTCAAAAAAATTAAATAAAGAAGGATGAACCTAGTTCAAGATACATGTATCTAATCAAGAGTCTCTTTGTTTTATGATTATTCAAGTTTTATGTTTATCTCTTTGGAAGTGAAAAGTTTTTTTAGCCTATAAATAGGTGCATCTTGTAATTGTTTTTTTCAAGCAAGAAAAGTAAATAAAGTGCTAAGTTCAAAATTCCTTTTCTTCTCCTTCTTGTGTGAGACAATTGTGTGAGTGTATTCCACTGCGCACTTAACAGATATCAAATAGATTGGTAAATTGAAAGATTAGAAGTCCAAAACTGTAACCGCCACCATTTCATTGTCCATCATTGTAGGAATCTCCACCGCTACCACTGCAAAATTCTCCAAACGAACAAACTTGACGAGAAACATGTCGAATGTATTCTAGAATGGTGAGCTAAATAGTTCACAATTAAATAGATATCTCATGTCTAAACAGTTTATTCACTTATCTCTTTGATGCCTAATGCCTTTTTATGACTCCCTCTAAAAGATGACATTTTGTGGCTGCCTTTGGGACTTTGTTGTTCCTCCAATGCCATAAAGATGAGTTGTAGGCTTTCTTGCAGAAAGTTAGAATGCATTATGAAGTGCACTGGTGGGAACATATAAAATAGATAGGGCTTTTGGAGTTTGTCTTTGTGTCTTATATATTACTGTGTTGCCGAACTTTTGGGTTCCATAGTTTTCGTAGAGGATTAGGTGCTCCTATTGAACAGTTTGCTTGATGATGTAAGAGATGTGGTCAATTTGATTTCAGCATCGTGACTCTTTCCATAATAAATAGTGCTTGATGTTGCTCAGTAATTGTGACTTTAGTTAATGTGGAACATAGTCATAATTGATGACTCGGAAAATGGTGTGACATCCGTAGTTTGTTCCATGATTTTGGTGTTTCACCTCATCTGCTTAGCTTTTATACCAATTTGCCATGTAGCAGGAGGAGGAGGGTTGTTCTTACTGTTGGTTCCTTGCCGTGTCTGTCTAGAATAGCGAAAGAGTGAACAGCACAATGAAAGTCATTTCTTGAGTCACCAATTATCCCCTATCACCATTGTTCCAACTGAATCAATATGGAAGGTTAAATGCAAGTTGGGTTGATCAACTGAATCATGAATATATCTGCTATTTTGGTACTCAAAATTAGGTAACATAAAATTGGAGCATTTGATTTCTTATTTTTTATTATTGGATCAAAGTTGTGTTCCTTAGAAATTCATGGAAGATAATCATTTGAAAGATTGTGAGCTTCAGATATTGATTGTATGTGCTGCAAACTGTTCCAAAAGGCATGCGTAGAGCTTTATTTCACAGCGAATATCCTGATAATTTTGAATGTATGTGCTATAGGTGTAATTTTTCGATTTACTCTCCAATAAATATTCTACACTTACTTTCTGCTCGCATCTTACTGATTTTGTGCTTTATTTCCCCCTTACAGGCCAATTTTTAATAGGAGCACAAAAGCTGCCAATGCTTAAAATCATTGATCGACCAACTTCCATTTTAGCAGAATATATACTGAGCAAGTTCTAAAAGACACAAAACGGTAGCATATGCATTTGGGCACATATCTTCAATTTTTTACATTCCTATAGAAGTTCATTTGATGGTCGGATAGATGATCCTATCGGAATTCATTTTCCTCTGCATCCATAGCAGACAGCCTTACTAATGGATTCAAACATGCAACCACAAGGAAAGGTCGCTAGAAGTCAGACAGTTGACTTCTCTTAAGAATTATGGTTCGACTGAACAGTTCTATCTCCACTTAGAGCATCAGAATACTTGGAGTAAGCTTTCCCAACTTTCTAAAACAATGTGCCTTTCCAATTTAGTTCTGTTGAAGACGTCGTGAATAGCTCAAGAAAAATCAATCATGAATGAATGAGTCACAAGCTATATCAGTTATGATTCAACTGTTCTCTCCTTTGTATCCAGTCAAGCACCAATTGTCCCTATTTTTCTGATACAAGTCGATATTCCTTAGTTGTAGTCAACTCCCTGAGCACTTCATTCCTCATTAAATATTTAAATTTCTCACTGTAAGACTTCACCATATTTGGCTTGCTTGGTTAAAAATAAAGCATGCCTAGCTGTAGTTTAAGCAGTAGATGGAGGAGAAAAAAATAGTAGCATCAGTAGTAGTAAAGTAAGAGTTAGTAAGAGGATTTGAAGAGTGTTCCAAGAGCTCCAACCATTTAGAAAGGGACAAGTACAACACAAGTTAGACTCATATATAAATAAGGTACAATACTTGAAACCCATACTTGATGCCTAAAAACTATTGACTCTGAGACACAACAACTAACTTTCAAAAAATTGGATCACCCTCAAGCTTGGAGACAAATATAGTAATAATATTGCCAATTATTATACCACTTACAATTTGGAGCCTCTAACATACACCTGCAAACAGTGCAACACAATATGATGCTTGAAGAAGTGGAACCATAAATTGTTTAGGGAATAAATGAAATGTTAGCGCGTTCAATCTAATTTGTATGGCGAGGGATACATATACAGAACTTCAAAAAGATAAAAGGACAACCAAAAAATGATCAAAAGGACCAAAGACAGCTAAAAGATGATACACTATTCACAGAACAATTAACTCACTCAAAAAAAAATGAATATTACCAAATAATTATGAGAGAGGTAACTAAAAAATTCACTACCGCATGAAGCACGGGCATTTTACCTGGTTTATTAATAAAATCATAGTTAATTAAAAAAAAAAGATGATTTGGTTCTTCTGAGTAGGGAAGACAAAGAGAATGTCCACCATAAACCAAATCATTATGAATTTTTGCCAATCATAAGAGGCAATCCATTTACTACTGTAAATCAATATTGAATATTTTGCATGAAGTTTACAAAGAAAGTCTGAACAAATATCTCACACACCCCAGATATTAAATCAAGTACCTTCTTTGGCAAGTAGCTGAGTTTCCTGATCTTCACCAAAAATCCCTCTCTAAAAGGCTACCAATTCATAATTCACACCATTGGCTAAAGCCTGCTTTAACAATATGTCAACCCATATATTGCAATAAATTAAATTTCCATCTACTATAACAAAAAAAATTGATCAACTGCAAAAGAACTTCACATGAGGTTCAGCTAGTGATAAAAGAAAGTTACATCTGCTAGGCTAGTCGACTATAACGAAGAACAAAGTTGAGGGAGGGCTGGGACCCCAAGACACAGAGAAGAAGAATGATGCACTTCTAGCAAAACTACCATAGTGAGCATATTCCAATCCATCCTCTCCATGGGAATCTTTTCTTATTAACTAATAGTCCCTAGCGGATGGACCGCAAATCATATCTCAAAAATATCAAATATTAAAAAAAATATGGAGAAATGTGAGTTTGGGATGGGATGTGTGCAATAAGGGATTAAGGTGGATGTTAGGGAATGGGACTACTGCATCACTGTGGCACAGTCCATGGTTGGATAACAATAGTACCATAAGGGACCTCATCCATGGTCCTCTAATAGAATCTGAAAGCAAGATGAAGTTCTCCGATGTCATGTCCAATGCGAGGACATGGCTATTGGATAGAGTATCCTTTGAGTTGCCATAACACATATATAAAGGACATAATTCTCAGTACCTATATACTTAGCTCTACATGTCCAAAAGACACAATGTTCTGGTGCCGCAACTAAAAAGGAACACTAACAACCAGCTCCATATATCACTTCATAGAAACACAAGGTAGCAAACATATGAATAGAAACAGTTTGTACAATTGGATATATTCACTGCAATATCCAAACAAGATTTGTTTTTTTCTTCTGTCTAGGTAAACACGACAGGCAATTATCTGCACCATATAGGTTTTATTGGTACAAAATATATTTTAATATTAAAATAATAATATTAATTTGTATCATGAGTTAGTGGAGAATGTGACAATAAGTTTTTATGTAACTTTTATAACCTCTTAACTCTTTATTTGCCAATTATTCTATCTTATTATTCCTTGTAAGTCGTGTAACCACTAAGCTAAGTTCTACTCCATTATGTCTTGTAACTCTTGTTACTTCTAAGATCTAAGGCCTCTATTCATTTACCTACATTACTATCGGCGTTAATCGTATTCAAGATAAGGATGAATTGTCACCTATAAATAGTGATGTTTCTTCCTTTATGAAGAATGCAATATGGAGATAAAAAAGTGAAGTGTGGACGAAATATTGTAGTGTGTGGTGAAGTATGCAATAGTGAAAGGGAGAGTTGAGACAAAGAAAATATTCTAAACCTTCAACTATATTCACTATATAAAAGAGAATAATTTTTACGTTGAAGGAAGGTGTTTTTGTATAGAGCTTTGGACTTTTCAACTAATCTGGAGTTGTCTGAGTCATACAACGTTGTTGGGTTGTTGTATCTTGGAGGGGACAAGTCAAGGTATATACTGCTATATCGCTGTTGATTATGCCACAGTGGGCTTGAATTTCCTTAAAGTGAGCGAGATATCCACGCTTTAGCCTAAATAAATTTTTATTCAATTTTGTCATTTTATTTTTTCTACTATAATTTATTGTATATGTGGTATTTTACACTAACAATTTTAAGGAGATTCATGTTTTTGTTACAATTTGAAAAATACATATATCAAGATAGGAGATCTCAACACCACTCTCTTTACGAGATGAAAGAGAAGAGATGTAAGGGTAAAATATGTCTCTACTTGCTCAATTCAAGTGGAAAAAAGGTAAAAAAAGGAAAAAAAAATCTTTGTCTAATATTTTTTTTATGAATAAAGTGATACTTCTTTTCATGAACACAAAGTGATATTTAAATTCTAGAAATAGTGGTGTTCCTGAAATGAAAAGAAATCATTGTGAAATTGTGATTTTTACATCTTTAAGACATGCTCTAAAAAGAGTATTGCAGGTGCATATATTTATTTTGAAATAAATCACATGTTATTCTTTGCATGTGATTTGGTGAGTTTTGCCTTTAACATGTTATCAAAGAAATGATAAGAAAAAACTATTGAGTAGCCATATTGATATGATATATTTGGGTGAGATAAATTTCATGCTTCGAATAAAAAAATACCATAAAACACGTGCTGAATTTTTTTTTGTCAAGTCACATTATATTGAGAAAATTGTGAAAGACAATTTTGTTGGTTGTAGTTTTGCTACTTCTTTGATTCAATTGTATGAAAATAATGTGACAAAGAAGAAAAGAAATTTGATAGTCTAACCAAAAATTATGAGATATGTGATTGACAACTTGACTTGAAGTTGTATCTGCAGTAAAAGTATTTGGCAGGTACAAGCAAATGAGATGAGAAAAATTTGGTGATATTTTGTTGGAATGAGAAAAATAAATTATATCATCTACTAACTCTACCATAGAGGTTCAAGTAAAAAAATAACTTCAACTAGTAAAAAAGTGAATTGATTTTATTATATCAAACACTTTATTTTGAAAAATTATTTTTTCTCATTTTTATTAATTGTGATAGCGCCAAAAAATTTGGTAGATACAAAAATCATAATTATAACGATAAAGTCAAACCCATGATAAAAAAAAGACACAATATTGTGAGATCATATTGATCAATGGTATAGCATTTACTAATTGTGTTAAATCTTGCAGGTTTATAAACTAAGGTCTTAGCAAGATTAGGGTCTGAAGCACATCGAGAGGGATGATATTGAAGACTATAAATCCTGAGTCATATAAGAGGAAACCTGACCTAGGGACTAGAAATCCTATAACCAAGTTCAATGAGAAAAATGAATCATATGATGACTTGTTGTGAAATGCACTACGATTCATTTTTACTCAATCCCTATGATATGAGCGCATTTATCCTATAATGATTTGGGGAGGTTGAGTCTATGAACTCTTAATGAAAGTCTGTATCTCATATGAGTGGGTGCCAAATTATAGGAGCACCTTGGCAGATTTCACTTATGTGAGTGTGAAAGTAGGTCATTTTCTATGAGAATGGGCTTGTTCTCAAAAATACTCGTGAAAATCGAGATAGCATAAGGCCATAATGTGCTTGCTATTAAAGTTTATGTCAACACCTTGATTATCATATGTAAGCAGTAATACGTTATTTTCCTTAAGCAGTCATAGTTCATGTCTACAACTACTACTGACTCTAGAGTAAAGGCTATTATTTCAGTAAGTGAAAGTCTACCATCAACTAAATTGGTGAACAACACTCTTATTTTAATACAAAAATGAGTGGAGGAATATTGGTGCAAAATTCATTTTAATATTAAAATAATAATATTAATTTATATCACGAGTTAGTGTAGAATGTGGTAATAAGCTCCTAAATAACTCCTATAACATCTAACTCTTTATTTGCCCACTATTCCATCTTATTATTCCTTGTAATTCATGTAACCACTAAGCCATGTTCTACCCCATTATGTCTTGTAACTCTTGTAACCTCTAAGGCCTAATGCAACTATTCATTTACCTACATTCCACATTAACCCTATTCAAGACAAGGATGAATTCTCACCTATAAATAGTGATATTTCTTCGCTTGTGAAGTATGCAATATGGAGAAAAAATGTGAAGTGTGGATGAAATATTGTAGTGTGTGGTCAAGTGTGCAATAATGAAAGAGAGAGTTGAGACAAAGAAAATATTCTATATCTTCAGCTATATTCACTATAAAAAAGAGAGCAATTTACATGTTGAAGGAAGGTATTTTTGAGTGGAGCTTTAGACTCTTCAACTAATCCGGAGTTATTTGAGTCATGCAACTTTGTTGGGGTGTTGTATCCTGAAGGAATAAGTCAAGAGATATGCTGCTGAATCTGTACAAATTATGCCGTAGTGGGCTTGTATCTCCTTAAAGAGAATGAGATATCTGCACCTCAACCTAAATGATTTTTATTCAATTTTGTCATTTTATTTTTTAGTTGTAATCTATTATATATGTGGTATATTACACAAACAGGTTTAAAAGCAGAAAAGACTTTCTATATTGCAGTGAGCCAAAAACTACATGACATATGTTTTTCATCTGACCCACTGGTTCTAAGTGAATTAATACGTAGGATCACTAGAAATCAGGAATCACACTGGGTAGAAGGCTTAAGGAATGAAAATCCAAGCATAAGCAAATTCCTTCAATGGAATCAAATCTTACCCATCTTCTTGTGGAATATATGGTTAGTTAGGAATGAAAATTACCACAATAAGAAAAGAGTTAGCATAAACTGCAAAGTTCCTGCATAAACTGCAAAGCTCCCCTTAACCATGCACAAGAGTACTTTAGACTAATGACCCATTGTAACAGTTAACCCGCTAGTGATATTGCCCACGTTGGGCTCAAGCTCTCACGGTTTTAAAATGAGTTACTAGTAGGTAAGGTCTACTTACTTATATAACCAACATTTCTCCCGTGTTTTATTAAATGTGGGGTTTTTTAATCTTAAGAAAGTTATTTACATACACTCCCTCTATGGACTCAGTATCCTCTTTGAGGTTTTCTCTACTGCATGCAATTTGTCTAGACTCAGCATTGAAATTTGCCCAGCCTTAGCAGGATTTGCCTAAACATAATTGAACTCTAGCTCACAGCGACAAGCCTGATACAGGAGTAGATCTGATACCATTTATAACGGTCCAACCCACTAGGGATATTATCTACTTTGGGCCTATGCTTGCATGACTTTAAAATGCATCACTAGTAGGTAAGACCTTCTTAGTTAGGTACCCATCATTTGTCCTGTGTTTTGTCGATATGGGACTTCTTATTTTAAGAAGGGTTTTTTCACCCATCTTCCAAAAGTTTTAAAGGTGCTATTCTACGTGAAATGGAAACCGCCAAATGCAAACTTTAAACTCAATGCAGATGGTACAATGGATATTAACACAAGTAAAAGGGGAATAAGGGGCATAATAAGAGACATGAATGGAAATTGGATAGTCAGGTTCATGGGAAACCTATTCTCGACATCAAACATCATGGCTAAGTTAAAATCCCTAGAAAAAGGACTAAGGATTATTTTTGAGCACAATGTTTTCCACAGCAAATTACTTGTCATTCCCCGAGAGGGTACCCTTGGCGTAGACAATACTCACAGACTATTATTAGTTCCTAAGCAAACCACTTGACCTAATCACATTCATTCAATCACAATCTAACAATGGAAGACATCAATAATCAAGAATAACTTAATAGGAAGAAATATCCCAAGCAACAGTCAAAGCCAAAAGCCAACAAATCTATCAAATCAACTAAATAGATTAGTATGAAAGAAACTAGTCATCAATATAATATCCAATCACAACTCGATAATTTAGTCTATGAAGCCTCTATCCATTTGATTAAATGGTGCCAATGAAAGATCCATGACTAGCACAAATAGAATAAAAGGGCTAATCCTCCAAAATCACGGGAGGACTCACCCTATCAGATGAATATGAATGGGTCCTCAACGATGCACCTATTGATGACCTCTAGTACTTGTCTTTGCATCATGAAATGATGCAAGCTCAACTAGATGTCAGTACATAGACTTACGAGTATGTGAAATGGCAGGAAGAAACATATATCAAGGTAGAATACCATCAACTCAAATCAAGGAAATAAGAAACTCGATCAAGAAGTCATAAGTCGAAAGCAAGAGTAAGGTTTAGACATGTCACGCCCCAGGAGGTACCCTAGATGTGACCTGCACTCAGAGACTATTGCTTGTACCCAAGCAAACCACTTGGCCTCATCACATCATTTAGTCAATATAACTCAGAAAAATCCATGGAAGACTAGAGAAGATAAATGGGAACATCTAATGTCTCAAACGTATATCAATCTATATTATTTTTAAAGCACCAACTCCACAAACCCCAAAGTCAAATTACTATTTTATCCTCGCTTGTCTAATTACTTTTTTTCCCTCTTAAAATAAAAAAATAATTCCAAATTACCTTTTTGCCTTCTAACACATTTTAAAACCTATTGCACACTCCTTTTTTCCCTTGAACGTTGCAACTCCCACCCTTTCGGCCCGAACAGCCACCACTTCAACCTATATAAGCACCCACTCCAATCATCTTCCGCATGAAACATCTCCACGATATTCTGCAAATCCGGTATTTGTCACGCGGCAGTGATACTTCTCCAACCATGATATTTCCTATGCCAAAAAGGTATGCGATCTTCATCAACCTTTTCAAGTTTTTCCAATAGTTAACTTCTTCAAATAGTTTATCTAGTATTATGGACATACTTCCACCATTACCACTATTTTCTCCATCTATGTATCCGGTTAAGGCTCAGCCAAATTGATATCCCGTAAGTTCCTTTAACTGCTTTTCATACATACTCTGTATGTTAGTTATACTGAATTTGCTTATTAAGAAAGGACAGAGCAGGAGAAGAGAAAATTGTTACAAATGAAAGGCAAGTTAACATTACGCATGGCAAATCAGTTATCCATGACATATAGTAGATATGATGGCGTACTTACTATGTTCTACTATTTGAAAATACAGTCTCAATTTTACTTTATGGGGTGATTTTGAATCAAATTCGGGATTATGTGATGCCAGAATATCAATCTACAGGGGTATATCACCAACATTTGTGTGTCTTTATATCATACAGTATGTATTGAAAGTATTCTAAATTCATTTTACTCTTCTTAAATAAGAAAATTTGGGATGTTTCTGTTAGTAGTGTGCTAGTCAATTCTATATTTCGAAAACTGACAGATGTCTAAAGAATATACATCTATACTCGAAATGCTGATCAAGATAGAGATGCTAACGAACAGGTTCCTAATGAACAAGATTTAGGCTCTAATGAGCAAAATGCTGATCAAGATGGAGGCCGGCCAATGAAACTAATGAAGATATCGATCACCTCGCAGATCGAATTGATAGTATTTGCTGGGAATGCAGACATTTGGTAGCCTGCTCATGCTTATATTCTGGTTATACAAAATTCTATACTTCAAATTGTGTGATATTTTGTTTTCATGATTAATATGGGAACTGAATTTTTCAAAGCCACATGCACAGGAGTGTGTATGTTAGTGATCATCTTCGTTTCTATTATCTGCCCTATTTCTAAGGCTGGAGCGGTCATCTCATGCTTGATGAAGGCAATTCCACATGGCCTTCATATAACCACCAAAATATTAGCAAAAAAAGGATCTCTATGTGTTCCATGATTAGAAATCCTAGAAAAGATCGATTGAAGGTTCCTCCACAGTACCACAAAGATCTCTACATAATTGTCCATGACAAGCGAGATCTTCGGTTTGCATGACTAGGAGTAGCTCAAGCAAAGAAAAGTCTTGTCCAATGTGAATACAGGCACAACCCATCCTGAAGACATGCATCCAGTGCTGTAGAGACGATCACTCCAACATGAAACTTCATATCAGTTTCGCAATAGGCTCTTGAGTTTTCAGACACGCCATAAACTACTCATTAAATTCTTCAACCAAAGAAAGGATCTAGCAAGGTGTGGAGGGAGCACCAGTTTCAAGTTTCCACCTCCTCGTCTGATTGCTGTTTAGTTTCCATTTCAGGATTTATCAACAAGAAACGTTTGGAACAGAATACAGATAATGTAAGTGGTAGCAGCAGGAGTAAAGAGTTGCAGATGTTGCTGCTAACTGGTTTGGCTGCAAATATTTCCTGCTAAAACTGATCCTTTGACACAACATATTTGACAAAGATACAGTGAATTTTCAAAAGCAAAAGTAAAACAAGGTTCCAAGTGCATTAACTATCACTACACTAACATACAACAACAACAACAACAACAACAACAACATACTCCAGTGCCTCAAAAGGCTCCTGCTCATTGCAGGGTGAGGGGGGTCGGATGTACGCAGCCTAACCCCTATGTTTAAAAACATAAAGCGGCTATTTCCAGATGACCCATG
>JAOTQJ010059888.1:0-13858 GCA_025642045.1 Solanum sejunctum | reverse complement strand
GTTTTAGTTTCTAGGCATTTTTCCACCAAACCAAATGTACCACGACACTTAGGGGCCTCAATATAACACCCTAGAAGTGACAATGTATCGAGAAGCCAAAAAAACGCATTTATGGGGGATTTCACTGTAGCAACCCTAAAGGGTTGCTACTGTTCCTACAGGTTTTTGGCTTTCATTTTAGCTCTCGATTTGTGCTCCTTCAGTTCAATTTTTGTTCAACTATAGTTATACGCATATAGTAGACATCCTTAGGCACTTTTACATATACAAATCAACACTTAATTTTTGCCCCAAGCCAGCCAATCTCTCGTAAATTCTTAGCACTTTCATCTCCTAACCATACTTACAACTAAGAGGCATAAGAAAAACAATTTGAATTAAAAACTCACCTCAATTGTTGCAAGCCTTTCTTTCTTCCTCTCCTTCTCTCCTTCTCTTCTTCAAAGCATAAATACAAGATTACAAGACCTCAAAATGTTCTTCTTGTTTTTGAACTAAAGAGGAGGTATTTATAGAGGCCAAAATTATTAAAATTTGCACCCTAAGGGCTCCTAGTTATCCTATTGTTCCATTAGGTCCCCAAACGTTTCTATTTTAATCTAATTGAGGACTACCGACTCCAACTTAAAATGTATGCTCCAATTATAATTAAGCACCGCGAGCTTACTTAATTTAGAATATGCCATGTTCGACAAAACTTTTCCAATCGAACAATTTACTTTGATTGAATTAATTACGGGGCCTAACATCAAGTGTCTGAATGGTACGTTCTGGTTGACCATTTGTTTGAGGGTGGAAAGCTGTGCTTAAATTTATTATGTTGCTAAACTCGTTTGGAAGTACTTCAAAAATTTTGGAGTTAATTGAGCCCCTCGATCAGATATAATGGAGTTTGAGACTCCATGTAGCCTGAATATCTCTTTGAGGTATAACTTGGCATATTCTTCAGTTGTATAATCACTCCTAACTAGCAAGAAGTGTGCTGACTTTATGAGTCTGTCAACTATTACCCATATGGAGTCAAACTTTTAAAATGAGCAAGGCAACTTGGTAACAAAATCCATGTTGATCACATCCCACTTCCATGTTGGAAGCTCTATACACTACATATAACCTCCTGGCTTTTGGTGCTCTACTTTGACTTGCTGGCAATTTGGACATTGAGCCACAAATTCTGCAAGGTTCCTTTTCATACCTCCCTACCAAAACATTCCCTTCAGGTCATGATACATCTTAGTTGACCCTGGATGGATGGAATATCTAGAATAATGGGCTTCTTTGATTATCCTCTTCCTTAGCTATTAATATCGGACACACATAATCTATTTTGGTAATAAAGTACTCCATTTTGTGTAAGGTCAAAGCCCTTTATCATACCCTGACTTACTTTTTCCTTAATCTATTGTAGAATATGATATTCAAACTATTTTTCTTTTACCTCCATTACTAAAAATGACTCCACAGTATTATGCACAACAATCCCTTCCTTTGATCTTTCAAGAAGGCAAACTCTCAAACTAGCTAGTTGTCGTAGATCCTTAGCCACCCCTTGACTTACCATGACCTGATCACCAATATTCATGATTGCCTTATGACTCAGAGCATCGCCTACCACATTTGCTTTCACTGGGTGGTAAGGTATATCAACGTCATAATCCTTTATCAGCTATAGCCATCTTTGCTGCCTTAAGTTTAGGTCTTTCTATTTAAAGATGTATTACAAACTCTTATGATCAATATATATGTCAACTTGAACTGTAGACAAATAGTGGCGCCATATTTTTAGAGCAAACGCAATCTCTGCTAGCTCAAGATCATTTGTTGTATAGTTGTTCTCATGTGGTTGTAGTTGTCTAGAGGCATAAGAAATTACCCTACCATAATGGATAAGTGCACACCCTAAGCCAACTCCTGAAGCATTGCAATACACTGCATACCCCTTGGTGCTATCTAGAAGTATTAGCATAGTAGCTGAAGTTAGTCTGCTTTTCAACTTTTGGAAGCTCCTTTCACATGCATCATTCCATTAGAACTTGGTTGCTTTATGTGTCAACTTTGCTAGAGGTGTAAAAATAGAATAAAACCCTTCAATGAACCTTCTGTAATAACCTATCAACCCCAGGGAGCTTTGAACTTTTATAAGTGGTGTTGTCCTTGGCAAATCTTTCATAGCCTCTATCTTTTGTGAATCAAACCTTATTTCCTCATCGGATACAATATGACCCAAGAATGCTATTTATTTTAGCCAAAATTCACATTTAGAAAACTTGACATACAACTGTCGATTACGAAGAACTTGTAACACTTGTCATAAGTGATTTGCATAGTCCTCTTCTGATCTTGAATATACCAAAATATTATCTATAAATACTATCATGAACATATCTAAGAATAGCTTAAATACCCTATTCAACCGATCCATAAAATCTGCTGGTGTATTTGTTAGCCCAAATAACATAACAAGAAATTCAAAGTGACCGTAGCGTGTTCTGAAAGCTGTTTTGGGTATATCTTTCTCCTTCACCCTCACTTGGTGATAACTTGATCTCAAATTAATTTTCGAAAAGCATTTGGCACCCCATAACTGATCAAATAAATCATCAATCCTGTGGAGAGGGTATTTGTTCTTAATTGTCACCCTATTCAATTGTCGATAATCGATACACATCCTTAAGGTGCCACCCTTTTTATGTACAAATAATACTGGTGCATCCTAAGGAAACACCTTAGGTTTTATAAAACCTTTCTCCAATATGTATTTTAAATGCACTTTAATTCACGCAATTCTATCAGGTCCATCTATATGGAGGGATGAAAATAGGTTGAGTGCCTGGAAGTAAGTCCATACCAAAATCTACTTCTTGTTCTGGAGGGAAGCTTGGAATTTCTTCAGGGAACACATCAATAATTCATTCACTATTGGAACTAATTGAATAGTTGGCGATTTTGCCTCCATATCCCTTACTCTAACTACCCCTTAGATATCATCTTTCTTGCCTTAAAATAAGAGATAAACTTACCCTTTGGCACCCCAAGATTGACTTCCCATTCAAGAATTGCCTTATTTGGAAAGTGGAAGTACACTCTCTTAGTTCGGCAATCCACGATGGCATAGCAAGAAGCTGACCAATATCCATTATAACATCAAATTCCACCATTTCTAGCTTAATAAGGTCAACCAATGTTTCACGATCACAAAGAGTTACTACACAGTAATCATAAACCTTTCTAGCCATAATAGATTCACCGGTGGGTGTAGACACTTTAAATGGGTTGTTCAATAATTAGGGTGTTCACTTAAGCTTCCCAGCAACTAATGAAGTGATGTACGATAGTGTAGAACCAGTGTCAATTAATGCATATATAATATATGAAAAGATAAACAATGTACCTATGACCACATCGGGTAAAGCTTCTAAATTTGGCCGACTCCCCAGAGCAGAGGTGCAATTCTAGACTCCAATAGAGCTAGTTGCCCCACTAACACCTCTACCATGACCTATAAGTGCTTGTTGACCCCTAGCTAATGGAGGAACTGACAATGATGATGCAACAGTTGACCTAGTAGATTATGTTATATCACGTATACACCTACTCGGGCAATCTCACATCATTATCCCTAGCGCACCACACCAATAACAAACATCTGTCCCAACATGACATATACCCGAATGACTTCTTCCACATTATATACAAGGCTGCTTAGGGGTCATTTGCTGTCTGACCTAATATCCTATTTTTCGTGTACCTTGTACCTTACCTCAATGACCAACCTGATTACTTCTAGACCTTTGAAGTTGTGGTAGAGCACTGGATATAGAGTAGGAGGATAATGGCCTAAGCGGTCTATTAGAAAACCAAGTCCTAAGCTCACGTTGGGATGATGTAAACTTCCCTGTAGTTCTGACCCTCTTGGATTGCCCCCTTTCTAACTCTTGTTCCCTTCTCCTTTCCCTTTGATCCTTCAGTTTTTATGCAAAAGCTTGTATCCTTGCTATATCCATGTCTTTATTCAAGGAAGAAATAGTACAATCTCTAACCAAATATGAGTCCAATCTATCCACGTATCGATGAACTCTATCTGTCATAGTAGCAACTACATTAGGAACATACCCTGCCAATGAATTAAATTGAAGGCTATACTCTCTCACGCTTATATTCCCTTGGCAGAGATTCAAAAACTGATCAGCACAGGCCTCTCGGATCTCTAATGGTAAGTAATGGTCAAGAAATGCCTCCTTGAACTCTTTCCAAGTAGTTGGGTGAGTATCTATATCTTTGGATTGCTTCCATGATTTATACCACAATATAGCCACACCCTTCAATTTGTATGTTGCTAGCTTAAGAACTTCTACATCACTCACATGGATAACATGTAATGTGCGTTGAATCTGATCTATAAAGTCTTGTGGATCTTTATTAAGATCTGAACCAGTGAAGGATGGAGGGTCCAAATTAAGGAAGTCATATATCCTCCTACTAGTTGCCCTATTCACACCACCTGCACCTATAACTCGGCCTTCCTGTCTTTGACCTTGGCCAGCAATTATATGAATTAATAGTTGGACTGCATTTCTCAAATCTTGCACAGTAGCATCGATAGGTGGTTCTCGGGGAATTTCACTGCTTCTTGGTGCATCAGGAGCTTGAGGAGTTGGAGAGGTTTGTGAAAGAGACTCATCTAGAGCCTCATTTCATTGTCTTACCCAACTGGGTATACCAACTAGAACTTCTACTTCCTTCCCTTTACCTTTATTTTTCCTAGTTTTTGGCATACTTGCTGTACAAAATAATTTAGGGGTTACACACAACCCACCTATTACACTTAGCTCTATGGCACGATCTAAAGAATAAAAATAAAGTGACAACTCCTAAATTCCATGTACCCTCCTACTTATAAATGTGGTGCACAACACATCAATAAACAAGATTCTACATAGACACGACTTTATAGACTCCCTAGGATGACCCGCTCTGATACCACTTCTGTCATGCTCAAATCCCCATTAAGGCGGACTCACACCCCTGTTGCCAATAAGTCTAGGGAGAACCAACCTGCATCCATGTGCTTTCTATACATATTATAAGGGATTTCTACATTTAACATGCCTTTAAGAAAGTAAACATTAATAACAAGCCAAAAGGAAATGCACAAGGCTAGGCCGTTGGGGCCACGTTGTCTAAAGTATACATATGACCAAACTTTAATTTAAATAGTCTAAAAAGCTTCTAAATAAAGAAAGTATATGATAAGGCTTGAGACAGGCCCCGCCTCGACTAACTATGAAGTACAAAAATATAAGCTCTAGACACACAAAGCAACCAAGTAACCTGGAGCTTGGTAACAGCAACAAAATATCCTGTACTCTTGCTGGGGAGGTGTACTAGCAACTGTAGCTGCAGCATGAAATACAAGTCCCCCATAAGCGATGTCAGCACGAGATAATGTACTGAATATGTAAACAACTCAAATAATACTATGCATTAGTGTAGGATAAGAGACTACCTTTAGTTATACTGGGGGATCGTGTACTTTATGTTCTGTTTATTACTTTACCTTTACTGTATAATCTATGAACACTATATTATACAAATTATCATCTAATTAGTGGTAAATCTATATCGAGATCGACCCTGGCTAGGCTTTTGCTTTCACCCCTAGGCTACCCCCGTGATAGGATGACCCTGCCTAGGTGATTCTTCCACTCTCAGGTTACTACATATCAATAACCAATATACTTTGCCTTTCAATTACCTTTGAGATGATTCTTTTGGTGTCGTAATATTGTAGCTATAGAATAGTAGATGTAGCATGTGACATGTAAATAATGATACAAGACAATATGACAATGAAAGAGTACGTTACATAGACAATAAAATGCATATGAGATGAAACAACTCGTGAATTTTATTTAGCAATAAGAACCAATGTAACTTGGATATCCACGTATGTATGCAGATTTGAAGGTGACTATGCATGATTATAATAAATAAAAGCTTTTTGGAGTTGTCAATGCATTTAAGAAGTTTCAGGCACTCCCTGGGTTTGAGGCTGTACACCGGCCAAGATGCTCTCTGGTAAAGTAAAGCCAAGGTTGATTCCTTAAGTTTTATTGCTTCAAGATTTTGAAGCCAAGGTTGATTCCTTAAGTTTTATTGCTTCAAGATTTTGATTTCGAGTTGAAAGATTGAAAGGGGTATGAAAACAAAGTGGCTGATCATCTTTCTCCTGTTAAGCCAAATGTAAATGATGAGGGAGGCAATGTAATAGATGATTCATTTTTGAATAAGACCTTGATAGCAATTTTACAAAGCCTAGTTCCTTCGTATGCTGATTACACAAATTATCATATATGTGGAGTTTCACCAGATGGGTTGAGTCAGAAGTAATCAAAGAGATTCTTGTTTGATGTGAAAAGATATTTTTGGGATGAAACCTTCTTGTTTAGATTATATGTTGATAATATGTTGCGAAGGTGTAATCATCAGTGATGTCGGATCTCATTTTTGCAATAGGATCTTTGTATCATGTCTTAGAAAATATGAAATCAGTAATAGGGTGGCAATACCCTACCATCCCCAAACTAGTGGGTAAGTAGAGGTATTGAATCGGAAAATTAAAAACATCCTTCCCAAAATAGTGAATGTAAATAGAATGGATTAGTCAAGAAAACTTGACGATGCTTTGTAGGACTATTGAACAACGTTTAAAACCCCAATTGGCATGTTCTTGTATGAACTTGCCTTATGAAAAGCATGCCACCTTCCTATTAAGTTAGACCATAAGGCATTGTGGACCTTGAAGAAATTGAACCTTGTTATAACAATGTGGCCTATACTTATTGTCTCCATTATGCCAAAAGGTGGAGCTTAGGTTTGGAGCTTATGAAATGCTGTAATTTACAAGGAGAATATGAAAAAGTGGCATGCCATGAAGATCTTCCAATGTGAATTTTGAATGGGTGATCTGGTGTTGCTCTTTAATTCAAGGTTACAAGTCTAGGTGGTCTGGCCAAATTCAAGTTTTGAAAGTGCTAGGAAATGGGGATATCAAAGTGTAAAATGAGAAAGGGGAGAAATTAAAGGTTAATGAGCAATGTTTGAAAATTATTTTTGGGAACTACTAAACATGAGATTGGTTGAAAAGGTGTACGTGAATGAGTCTAGAAAAATTGGCCATGTACTACCAGTACATTAACTAAGGTGCTTCTTGGGAGGCGACCTAAGGTTTTGGTGATTTTCAATAACATGAGTTATGCGTGTAGGTGTGTGAATGTGAAATTTTGAGAATTGAGCAATCGATGAATTGATCCATTGACCGTAAAAATTTTGCTATAGAGTTTCTGTGAATTTTGGTAGTCAATTCATCATTTGGTGTATCATCGATGCTATGCGAAAATATATACAATGACACCTTTTGGTGCATAAAGTTGGTCTTAGAATTCTATAAGTTTAGGTAGTCTGGTACACATTTGGTACTTTGCCAAACATGTTCAACAGTGTAAGTTACATCGCCAAACTTCACAGCCTGACTAACTTTCTGATGCGCTACTAAAATACAACACTTTTGATGCTTAAAACTATCATTTTATAGGTTCTCAAAGTGATGTTAGTGGGTTTGATATATTTTGATATTAATTTTGCAGGATTATCGAATTCGGTATGATGTTGGGAAAGTTCTGCAGAATTGAAGTGTTTGTTGATTTACATGTAAATCTACATGTTGTGGTTCAATGCATTAGCTATAAGTTGATTGTTTGAGTCAAATGTAGTAAAGGTCCAAGTTTATATGTTCCATTCACTAATTTACAGATGAGACATAGAATACCTCACAGCTCGTAGGTGCTTCCGTTGTTTGAAGATCAGAAAACATGTTGAATGCTGAAGTCTTGTCAGACATAGTCGCTTATGAGTCGTAAGTCTGAAGACGGGTCATAGATAAGTTCATTCTTAGAGGATAAAAGTTTTGAAGAGTTTCAGAGACGTTAGCAAATCAAATGCTTGATGGGACATAAGTCAGAAGATGACCCGTAAGTAGGTCTCATTGAAATGTGGTTTTAGAAAGTCTAGAGTACAAAGACAAGTATGGGCCGTGAGTTCACTTATGCCCTGTAACCTCATCCGTGGAGGCTGTTGAATTCAGTTTTCTTATTTTATTTGGGATTTATATTTAACTTATTATAAATAGGTGTTTAGGTTTTTTAGAGGATAGATGCACGAGAGAGGACAGAAATAACTTGAGAACTCATAGTTTGTGACTTTTACATTGAGATTATTTCACTGTGATTTCTTGTGAATAATTTTGGATTTCTTGTTCTTAAATTAATCATTATAAGCTTTTCATTATGCTATGCTATTCCATAACATGATTCTCTTATCTATAATGATCATGTATAGAAAAATCCATAACTAGAGTTGTGGGAGCCATAAAAATAAGGTAAAATCAGATAATCTGTAATTCTTGAAAAGTGTGCATGCATATATCAATTAATCCCTTCATTTAGAATTCTTTTCAATGGTGACCAATGTTAGAACTTACCAAATTTTTGCTTGCTGGTTCAAGGAGGTAATTGATGTCACCTAAGTGACACCTCTTTTTTGAGGATAAAGTGGTCATTATGAAGAAAGAGAACATAACCAAGGTCAGTATCGAATCCATAGGGAATACGTAGACTCAAGAGAATTGGATGATTGCAATTTGAATAGTTAACCAACGTACTTCACCAAAGGGGGTGGGGTTGCAATAATTAGTGGAAAAATAAACTAACACAAGAGTGAGATCAATATTTAGAGAAACTAGGGTATTGTGTTCCCCATGATTCCTTAATAAAGTATCACAGGATAATCTAATTCTTTTCTAGTGTGTAGCATGCAGGACCATAAGTTTTTCACCAAGCCCTTTATTCTAAGGTGAGAGGTGAATTTTACTATGCGGCTTAGCCAATCTCCATAGAGTGCATTAATGCTTACCTATTAGTCCTAGTACAACCTCCCGTTGGCCTAGTTTGTTTTATTAGATGAGAAATTATTAATCGAATCCTGTTAATCCATCTCTTTTCCTATTCATTGCTATCTTAGTCCAGTCAGTAACACTAGGTGGGTTCTAATGTTGGCAACTATTAGAAAACATGCAAAATGAAGAGAGTTAATTAATACATGTATGCACACTTTTCAAGAATTATGAATTATCCGATTTTACCTTGTTAATTTGTCATGGTTCCCATAATCCTAGTTGTGGATTTGGCTACTCATGCTTTGTGTAGATGCAAGAATGATGAATTAGAAGAACATAACTAAGCACTCACACAATTGAATTAAGAACAAGCAAATCCAACTTCAAAAAGAATACAAGACTAAAGATGAAACTAATGTACAAGTGTTCTCAATGGTCTGCAATGTAATCTTACTATTTTTTTGGCTCTAATTGCTGAGTTTTCTGTATACTCTGCAAAAAATTCTGAAAAATAACCTTAAAACCTATTTTATAATATAAGTAGAATACAAGTCCTAACAAAATAGGATAGCTGGGTAGGCATGCTCCATGAACTAGTTTACGGGCCATATTGCATTCCATGACCCATAATTGAAGTTTTGTACAATATTATTGGAAAATTAGACTTCAAATCTACGACACCCCTCTATGACTCATAATGTAGTTTACGACTCCGTAAAGGGAGTTCTGTCTGATAAATCTTTAGAAAGTCCCAATCTTTAATCCTCAGGGCATGAACCATGGTCTACTACTCAAAAAGTATTCCATGACCTATCTGCATGTTCATAGAACCAACTTCAGAAAATAGCCCCTCATTAGATTTGTCCACGAAAGTACTTCCGACTCATAAAATGATCTACGACTTGTAAAGTGTCTTATACTACATCAAAAATCAATGACTTCTATATTTCTTTACAAACTCAAGGACAACCTTAGAATCTTGGAAACATAACACAAAATATATAAAACCAACTAATATCGCATTGAGAACATATAAAATTCTATGTTTTAAGCATCAAAAGTGTTGTATTTTTTACAATACATCAGTAATGAATAGGATAAAGGAATGATTAACAAGATTTTATGTGATCCATCTCATATAATCAACCTAATTAGATCAAGACGTGGTTGTACTAGAACAAAAGATAAGGGTCAGTAATGTTATACTGCGCGGATTTATCAAATCACATAGTGAAATTTATCACTCGGCTGGATCAAAAGGATTTGGTAAACTTAACTTACCAGTTCTTCATGCTACATACTATACAGGATTATGATTATTAGTCTATACTAAGTTAGGAATTCATGGACAACACAATACCTTAGTTACTTCTCTCATTGAATTCATAATGCTTGCTTCTAGTTTAGGTTTACTTACTGCAATTACAAACCACCCCCTTTGGGGAGATAAGTAGGTTAATTCATCAGAATTACTCATTATTACTCCACATTAAGACCATATTCTCATAGGTTCGTCCCTAACCTTGGTTAGATTATATATTTTGACAACGACCGCTTATACTTTCAATGAGAGGTTTAGTTTGGATGACATCAAAATTCTGGCGCTATTGCCAGGGAACACAATTCGTTGACTAGTTTAATTGGGGTAATTTGTGAATTTATCCTTATATTCCTTGTTTTATATGTCTTGTTGTTCTTGTTTTATTTCAGTGTACAAGTGTAGTGCATGCACAACACTCGTAGGCAAGGCAATCCTTTGACACTGTTTGACCCTAAGATCTAGAAAACACTGAGAAGATAGGCTTAAAACAATGTAAATAATTCTGCAAATGATATCATAAATGCAACACTAAATACAAATAATGATAACCCACCACCACTACCTAAGCATGCGAATCCACCACTACAGGATCTCCAAGTCGCTGCTAATATGTGGATTCAATACAGGCTTGACCTTATGGCGATAGATGTCACTGGAGCTATTGTGTTACTTCCTATACTGGATGGTACAAATTTTATCATTATGAGTGGGTTTCTTTAAATCATGTATTATAGAGGGTCGTTCGCGTTCTTACCATCAGAGGATCTCCAGAATCATCTACATAATGTCATCTTTCTCTGCAAGAGTATGATAGGGAACCAAAATCTGTCCATGGATGATGTTGGGCTCTTTGTCTTTCTATTGTCTATAATAGGCAAAGTGAAAATATGGTTATCCCAGCTCCCACAGAGTTCAATCAACACTTGGGCTCAAATGCAGAAGTTCTTTTCAAAGAGGTTCTTTCCTAGGTCGAAGAAGCTAAAGCTAAAGGATTTTTTTAGATCAACAACTTCAAGCAGTTTATTGGTAATTAGATTTGCTCTATGTAGGAAAGGTTTACAAAGTATTTGAAGAGTGTTTTAGACCATAAGATTGTTGATGATTCCTTAGTAGAGATCTTCTATCGGTCATTTGATGATAATTGCAAACCGATGTCCAACATAATCACTGGTGGATCATTCTTCGATTTTCTATTTTTGATTGTAGCTGAAGGACTGGAAAAAGCTGCAAAGACAAATAGTGCATGGGGCTCGAGAGATATGTCAACAATAAAAAGATCTTTCTCAGTTAGCACAAATTCTAAGGAGGGAAAGATAAATGAAGAGATAATGCAAAAGTAGGGTCAAATTAGTACTAATGTTGGGTTGTTAATGAAGCAGAGTTAGGAGAGCATAAATGTAGTCAATCATCAACCTCTATGATCACCCATGTATGAGGATCCCTACTATGAGGAGGACAGTTGCTTTGCCACTGATCAGATGGACGATTTCTAAACTAATGCCCAAGGGTCCAATCAGAACTATTGGTGCCAAGGTTAAGGGAATCAAAGTCAGAACTTCAAAAGAGATAGTTCTTTTAAAGATAACAACCAAGGTGTCTACTAATACAGTAGCAGAGGCCAGGATAGAGATGTTGATTAGGGATGCAAAGATGGTTACAATAATGGTTCGTATGTGCCACCATATAGTCGTAACTCTAGGGCTAACAGTTCAAGGATTGAGAAGATGTTTGATAGATTGTTGAAGAAGGCTAACACTCAGGATGAGACCTTAAAGGTGATGAAATCTGACATATTATGTATTAATTAGAAGATTGAGTATCATTTTGTTGCTATTAAGCAGCTGGAGCAATAGTTTGGTCAGATGTCGACTTAGTTAGACCAACATCACAAAGGTATATTGCCAAGCAACATATTGCAGAATCTAAAGAACGATGGGTTGTGTATGTCATTGATGACATGTGGTGGCAAGTAGACTATTGACCCACCAATACTAGTTGATGATGAGGTTCATAAAGATATAATGGATATCAAAGATACTGAGACCAGTGATGCTAGTGCCAAGGATGGGGTGAGCGATGAGGTAGTGATGCTACAGAAGCTAAAACCCATGCCTAAAACTCCCCCTCCTTTCCCTTAAAGACTCAGAAAGAAGGAGTAAGGTAAGTTTCAGCTCTTCTCCATATTAAACCAGCTCACGATCAATATCTCTCTCATTAAGGCATTGGAAACAATGCCTGGGTATATAAAATTGATAAAGGATTTAGTGACAAAAAAGAGTACTATGAGCGAAGAGCTCATGCGGGAGCTTCCGCATTGCAGTATGATTGCGACAAGGTCCTTGGTGTAGAAGAAAGAAATCCTAGAGCATTCACAATAGCGTGCACCATTGGAGATATCAAATTTGCAAAGGCATTGTGTGATCTAGGTGCTAGTATCAATTTAATGCCTCGTGTAATATTCAAGAAGTTAGGCTTGAGGATGCTGATGTGCTACCAATACAATACTTTGGATGCTTATAATTTAGAATTTTTTGTGTTCTCAAGGCAATGTTAGTGGATTTTATGTGTTTTTCTGTTTAAGTTTACAAGATTATAGGTTGGCCATGATTTTGGAAAAAATTATAAAAGTTGCTAATTTTTGCTATTATACAAGACCCTTTATAGGTCATAGGCCATTCTATGGGCCATAAGGAGGTTTTGTGACGATTTTTAGTGAGGGGGTGATTTTTGAAGTTGATTCTATGAACATATAGATGAGTAGTAGAGAAGTTTATGAGTCATAGAAGAGGATTTTTACCCTGAGGTTTAGAGACTTGGACTTTCACAAGTTTTATCAGAAGAAATCTCATTTATGGTCGTAAACCACTTTACGAGCCATGGAGGGGTGTTGTAGACTTAAAGTCAAAATTCCAGCGACTGAGTACGAGACCCCAATTATGGACCATAAACTTCAATACAGGTCTTAAAGTACCTTTCGTATGGCGTGCTGACTAGTTCTCCTATTTTGTATAAGACTTAAGTTTAATAATTATAAATAGGTCTTTTAGGTTATTACTCAGAAGTTTTACCCTAATACTCAGAGAACTCAATATTTTGAGAGAGAAAATTATAAAAGAGTCTTTGAGAATACTTGTGGTTGAATTTTATCTTAAAGCTTGTGATTCTTATTGATATTATATTACTTGTTCTTAAATCTACTATATAAGTGTCAAATTATGTCTTCTGAATTCATAATCTCTACATCTACACATAATATGAGTAGCTAAATCCACAACTAAGATTGCAGGGACCATGAAGACTAGCAAAGTAAAATCGGATAATTCATAATTCTTAGAAGGTGTATATGCATGTATTAATTAACTCTATTCATTTTACATGTTTTTCTACTAGTGGCCAATATTTGAACCCTCCTAATATTACTAACTGTAGCAAGATAGTAATGAATTGAAAAAGAGATTAATTAACAAAATTTGTGTCACGACCCAACCCAGGGGCCGTGAATGGTGTCGATAGGACACCGAGATAACCACTTATACTGAATCTTTACTTACGACAGCTAAGGAATTTCTCAAAAATTTCGACAG
>JAOTQJ010059877.1:0-13858 GCA_025642045.1 Solanum sejunctum | reverse complement strand
ACAACAACGCCAATAATTAATATTCGTATCAACCCTAACCTCTCATCTTTCGTTCTAAATTTATAAAAATTTTGGCAACATTTCCCCTTAAAATACACTATCCCGAGAATTTAACTCGGCTTAAATAATCAGTCAGCAGCAACAACAACAACCCATAACATTCAAAAACCTTTCAAAATACCATTACAACATCAAAATGCCACAAAATGCTATTAACAAAACAAGGCAGCAATGAATCAAAACCATATTCATTATATTCAAACCTTCTAATATTCTCCAAAAACAACAATACATCACCCCAACGCCCAATGGGAACCCCTAACGCTAAAACGTGACAAAATCGCCTCGACGAGCTTCCAATTTAAGCCAACATTTACATAATTATTCGAATCATTTTCTAACACTTCCTTTACCACATAACAACAATATCCATGCCAAAGAAACACAAATACATGACAACAATTCAATATCCAACCATATACAAAATTTCATTCCAATTCTACCATAACTCAAAATTCATAATTCCGTTAACAACCAATCCTATTTTTGCGATTTATCATCATTTTAACACATGCCTAACACCTTCAAAACCATTAATTTACATAAACAACAACAAAACTTAACATACCTTTCAAACCTTTCCTACAACCCAAACTTTCGTAGCTCGCAAACTATGGGTTTTCTCGACGAACCAATGCCACCATGCTACTTAGGGACTTCAATATATCGAGCTTGAAGCATCAAATAATCGAAAACACGGAAAAATCAAATTATTGAAACTTTTACTGTAGCAACCCAAGAGTTGCTTGAGTTCAACAAAAGTTTTTTCTAATTTTTGGCTAAGTGTAGTTGTATATCTTGCACAAGATATACTCTTATATATAGGCATACACATATACACTTGTTCCAATAAAAAAAAGACACCCACCTTGACCCCACATCCCTTTTTATTCTTAAGGACCTAACTTAGGTAAATTATTACATTTGGTCTCAAACTTTATTAAATCGAACCAATTAAGGACGTTCGGGGTTTAAATTACATTGCGGGTCCTAACAGAAAAACTAACACTACACTAATTATGCGAGAATACACTCAAATTTAGGGACAACTTGGGAATTTTGTTCCCTATGATTCGCTGACTCAATTTCCCTAGACAACATAACCCTAATTGGGAGTTTGCATGCAGGATGGTAACTTAGGTTCTTCTAACATCTTGTGAAGGTGAAGTTCAAATTCATCATGGTGCTTGGTCGGTAACCTTAGGTGTGCCAACTAACCACTGCCCATTGTCCCAGTCAACCTCTCCTTAGTCAGGTTTGGTTGATTAGATGAGAACACATCAATCGAATTATGTTGTCTTCCCTTTCCTATTCGTAACTACCTTGGTCAGGACCGTTATAGTAGGTGAGGTTTAGTGTTGGCCACCACTAAACATCAATCAAAATGAAGGGAAATAAACAATACATGCAAAACTCCAATCAAAGAAATGCACAATGTCTAGGTTATTTCAAGTCAACTACTCATGATTCCCACAAACCCATGTTATGGGTGCTTAGCTACACATGGCTAAGGAAACATCAACAATAATAAAAATAGAAGACCTAGTTGAGAGATTACCCTAAAAAATGAAGAACAAGAACACTTTCAAGTTGCAAACCGCAAGCTTGGATTAATGGAGAATGAGTACAATATGATTTTTTGCAATCCCCAAAGTGGGTCTTCAAATAAAAAAATGAAAATCTACACTAACTCTAGAAAAACACTTAGAATATTCAAGAGAGAATATTCAAAGTATGGAACCCATTATTCAAAGTTTGAGGTATCCTTCTAAAACCCTATCATTAAGTATTTATACTATTTACAATTTCACCCTAAAAATTAAATAGAAAAGGCAACTAGAAGCAGATACTTCGCACAGGTACGACTCATAGGGTGACCTACGAGTTGTAATTGGGGTCTTGTAGTTAGGACATGGCATGTTAGACTTGACTATTACAACCTACTAGTATGAGTCATTGCTTGAGCTACAACTCGTATGCTCCTATCATAGTCTAGGCCTTCAATTCTTGGTACAAACTTTTAGCTCACTATTGCTTACTATGATCCCACTTGTATGAGTTGTAGTAAGACTTACAACTCATAGAGTGGCCTCGTAGGACTGACCTCCAGTTAGAAGATTACTAATTTTTCTCACTGTTTCTTACTACGAGAGCACCTTATGACTCATAGCTTGGGCTATGACTCGTAGGATGGCTCGCATGTCCTGTACTTCAGCAAAATCTATAATTTTTTCCCAAAATTATGTCAACCTATATTTTCTGTAATAACAACATAAAAAACATAAAACCCATAAAAAGTCACATTAAGAGCTTGCAAAATCCGTTGTTTTAGGCACCAAATGTGTTGTATTTTGACAGCATATTAGCAATAGAGATTCAATCTTAATCAACAATACAATATGAATTTAAGTAAATCCATTAGTAAAATTAACATTTAAATAATAATATATATTACCTATGCTCAAATCAAGCTTTAAAAAGGGACATGCACATTTAAATCTTTATAACCTCAATGAAGTTCATCATATTAAGGCTTAAATCTCTTTAAAATCAATAATAAAACACAGCCCATACATCAATTGAATTAAATAAATAATAATCTTAAAAAACCATAATTAAAATAAGCTAAAATTTATTAAAATCAAGTTAAAAGAGTTTGGGTCTTCATGGTTGATATGGACCGTGAATCAAACCTACATATCTAAGTTCTCCAAGAAGAAACAAGAAGAATTTGATGAAGAATAGAGCCTTTACTTGAATCCCAAGATAACTATCCACTAAAGTCTTTGAGAGGAGTTCTTAAGAGAGTTGAATGTAATTCTAAGTGTAAGAGTGAATCTGAATTAGGGAAGAAGTGCATAGGTCATTTGAATATCTTAGGATAGCATAGAAAGTCACAAAAGTCCTTAGGAGAATCATAATTATGAAAATGCCATTAATGAATCATGTAGAAAAATGTTGCCAGGGGTCCAATAGGAAGTTATACGGTCCGTGTGAAGGTTTACGGACCGTATGCCTCTTCCGTGATCCGATACTTAGAAAAATTTCCATTGATGAAGGTCCAAGACGATAATTCTATACTTAGAAAAGTTCCACGCCAACACCCATACAAAGGGCTTCACGACCCGTGAGAGGTCATAGAGACTGTGTGGCCTGTGATGCAAGACTTAGAAAAATTCTTTGTCGACAAAGTTCAAAGATGGTGATCTAATACTTCAAAAATTTTCACTTTGACATATAAAGGGCTTCACAGCCCATGAGTGGTCACACAGATCTTATATCCTGTGACGCAACACTTAGAAAAATTCTTCGTCAACAAAGTTCAAAGACGGTGGTCCAATACTTCAAAAATTTTCACTTTGATACCCATACAAAAGGCTTCACGGACCGTGAAAGGGCATATGGTCCGTGAGGGGTCCATATGTGGTGTGCCTTGGCCAAAATATGGATTTTCAAGGCTGAGGCCCTCCACATGGCTAGTGAAGCCTCAAACAGACTGGGTGGTGTACATGTAAGGTGTGCCTTGGTCTTAAACTCCATGTTAATGCCAACACTCTACACACAAGGCCAAGGGCCATCTCAAGGCAACTCCACACTGCTTGTGGTGAGCCACATGACCTATGAAGGCTTCATGAAGTATTATCTTGGTCTAAAACTTTCCAAAACTAAATTTCTAATCTCCATTAGGGTCATACAAAGTTTAGGCCCTTACATTACAATAATTAAAATGCATTTCAGGTAAAGTCCTAGCAAACGGTCTCAAAATAAAATTTAGATGATTTCATTAGTTTTGAGATAATTGAATAAGCCTATCTAGGAAAATGAATGGTAATAGGTCTGAGGGTTATCATATGGGTTTAAGTAAGAAATTATAAAATTAGTTCAATCGAAACCTTAAAAAAGTGATTTTGCCATAAAACACCTAGCTAAATGTGCTCAAAAAGGGAATCTGATAGTGTGGTTAGCTCTAGAACATAGAATATAGCCTATTACAACTTTCGGATGGCAAGGGATTCCAAGAACGTTTGAACCCCTCAATACTTTTAGCTAAAATTAGCTATAAAAAGTGGAACCCTTATTATTCTGTAGGATGGACCATTGGGAATTTTGAATGCACCATTGGATCTCGAACATCAAACTCCATGTGGTTATGCTATTTATTTGCGAAAATTGGATGTTGGATGGGATGGGAATATCTTGAGAGACACTTACACTTACCTACTATAAATAATAGAAAAATAACCCTCTACATTCACGAAGGGGTTGGGCCCATCCGCAGAAGTCGCATTCGCGTATGCCAGGGGCGTGCCACCTCACATGTGTTAGCTGAGGTATGGATATACCAAGGCATACTTTCATTGCATGATGCCCGCGCTTTTGTAGGCATAGTCATGTGGCTATGCATGCCTATGAAAGGCTGGTCATGACAACCTTCAAAGAAAAACTTAGTTCGAGCATAATTTTTATTTTGTAACTTTATTTTTAGCAATTTAAAGGGTTGCATTGTCCAGATTTCCATGAGGAATGATGTAGAGGTTCTTGATTCCAAGTTTGTCATATATTTTGAGCTAAGTCACTATTTTTCACTGATAATATATTAGAAATATATCAAAACTTTACATTGTGATATCTCGGTCAATTCTCACCGGAATTGAGTGAAATTTGAGTCTAAGTTGTTCTATTTTCTTAGAGAAATTTTGTGATTTATTTGGATTCTTATAATTTGACTATAGTTTTATGGAGTTTAATTGAGAAGTTATGTAAGAAATATTTTCCTATAAGAAATGTAACCTCGTACATGAGTGGTTTGTCCATCTTCGAGGATCTATTTTGGGCTCAAATTCTAGCTATGAACTCAGGGTGATATGGGGATAATATTACAAGGGTTTGTTCTGGATTTTGGGTGTGGGTCCTATTTTTCCCTACTTTAGACATTATTGATATGATTTTGTTTGAATCTTAGGTTTTTACATTCAAATCTATCGTAATGATCCTATGACTTATATTTTGGTAGTTGAGCAGTGTTAGTAGCCGATCAAGAAAGGAAAATTCTGAGGGGGTTGATCTAGGTTGTGAGAGACCGCCTTCCAGGTATGCTGAGCTTCTTTAACTCTTAAATTGAAATGAAATTTATGACTGTCTAAGATGAGAAGTGTGGTATATGGGTTCATTGTTGTTGAGTATGTGGTGTATGTATAGTTAATTTTACTGAATATGTGTGATATTGCTGATTTGAAATGGTAACCACTATATTGATAGTTGTATTAGTTGTAGCTACTATATTAACTAAGTTCTAGCACTGTTAAACTATGAGATGGCCAGGTAAGGGCTGGAATGGGCCAATGATATGTAATAGGTATGTATACGAAGCTTGATTCTTGTTTGTATGTTTGTGTAGCCTAATTCTACTAAGATATAATAGCTTGTGAGTTAAACAGTTGATCTCATACTTCACTAGGAACTAGTTCTAGTATATGTATATGATTCTGATGGCCCTAGTAGTTTTGGATATCAATCATAAGGTTGTGACTATCAATGTTTATATTAAGTACTTGTAAATATCTAGAGTGTTGCATAAACACTTGTCTAGATGTGATTCTTTGTCACTCTGTGATATATATATATATACTTTTGTATATAATGGTTATCCATTATGCACTTGTTATACTAGTTGGTAACCGGGGAAATATGCTATATTCTAGAATTATTGTGATTGTGCTCCTGAGTGGGCCTTCTAACTTTTGATAGGGGATATGATACTAGTAAATCACTAATGAACTACAAACGAGCATATGACCCTGTTAGAGGGATTTAAGCTATATCCTATGGGATTCTCTAGATTATCTGTGATTGAGATATTGTCTATATGGGTTAGTTGTTGGGACTGGAACCTTATTTTAGATATAGGGACATTACCAAGGGGCCGACACATAGTTGCCTTAGGTGGTATCATCTATAGTAGCTAGGTTGTGGTATGACTCTACGTAGGTGATACCCCTCAACGTATTTGTTCTCCTTAGGCTTCAGCCTAGTCTTGAACTAACACTAGCCTAGAGGTACTAGGCATAGAGCCACAAAGTTACCTATACACTAAGAGTCATAGAGATATCTACATGGACAAGTGTCACAGCCTCACACGGTATACCTTTAGTGGTTTTTGATCTAGTTAAGCAGATTTTTTATCCCTATAGCTCGAGTCCAGGATGATGCATCATATGGTCCCAGTCCAAAATGGTCATGCCTATGAGTTTGAGTCTTGGGTGATGCTCTCCATGGTCTGTGTCCTAATGGCCTTCATGTTGGTCTAAGTCCTAGAAGACATTTTCAAGGTCCAAGCATCAGTTGATTATTCTCGGGTCATAGACCCAGTTGATTAAGCACAAATGTATTGTTCTTAGGTCAGGGACCTAGTTGATTGTCAGACCATCTTCCCCTGGCTGACTTTCCCAACCGAAGGCCAGGTCAGGAGGTCTAAGCGTTTGAGGCCCCATTTGATGGTTAAGGGTTTGACCCATACACCTATACACACCTTGATTATGTATAGGTATACCATCTGGGCTTATGGGGGCTCAAGGGCATATATGCATAGATAGTAGCGCCTTACATCCATGTATAGTCTGACCCCTTGACCATATGATATTGAGTGTTTGGTTCCGCTATGTTTTGGAAGTTGCGCTAGGATATGTTACTTGATTCTGGTCATTGGGACACGATGATGTTATCTTTACACTTACTATTAAATTGCATTTTGATTTGGTAGTTTTACTATAGTCCTATATATTTGAGAATTTTATATTTACAGTATTTCACTCAATCAGTCGATGATGCCTACTTGGTGTCTGATACTGGTACTAACCATTACATTTCAGCTTCTTCCCATATTGTAGGCCTAGGTGCTAGCTGCGGTGATGATTCAGGAGACATTGGTGAGCATCAATAGCATTAGACATTCTGCAATATCCTTCTATTTTGGTGGTTGTCTTTTGTATATAGATGTTGGCAGTGTACCTTATAGTTAGATTACATATGTAAGAGTTCCTCCTGATTGTGTATATTATTATCATTATGTGTGTGTGTGTCTATGTGTGTGTGTATATATATATATATATATGAGTATGTGCTTGTGTCTATAGTAGCTCTGTGCAGATGACTTCCAGATTCTACGTAGGTTGTGGTTTGGCTTTGCCATATATGACTAGTTTTGCTATATTAGTGATTCGGTAGAGGTACCCTAGGGTTAGGAATGGGCTTGCCTGTAGGAGGGATCTAACAAGAGCCATCATGACCTGAAAAGTCAGGTCGTGACAAAAACCAAATAAAGAAATGATGACAGAATATTAAAATATGAATTGTATACTAACCTCCATATCATTTCAAGAAGAATTTCACAAAAACCGCTGGATTTTCGGCTCCAAAAGTTCCAATATAATTAAAATACCAAATGAATATTGTCTTAATTTTAAAATACTAGTATAACAATTTTACACCAGAAATAAACAACTTAAATCTTCATAAAAGGAGCTATAACTTCCTCATATGACAGAAAAATGGTTCGATTATTTTTTCTAAAAGTATTAAATAATGATATCGTCCAACTCGTTCAATAAAAACTCTATTTCTTGCTCATATTCTCAATCAAAACTTTTTCTTCAAAATAGGTAACTATTTCATATTTTGTAATAATAATAAAATCTTGTCTAAACAAAAATTCACCAAAATTTGTAAATTAGTCTGACAACCTCATGCTTGAACTTTCAGAATAATTTTTCGATCTTTCAAACTAATAATAAATCTTTTAGTTGTCACAATTTTCTAAAATGGCACACAAAAATCTTTAAAATATCACCCCAAAGCATTATTAACATTCTAAACATAAACAAAATATGTCATTAGCTTATGATAATATTTTAGACTCAATAAAATCATCAAAACTATCAAATAAGGCCCCCCTTATCCAATATTTACCCAGATCAAGTTTAACTTAAAAGTCTTCAAGTTTTCAAATAAAGACATGAAACTCCTCCAACCATTTTGGGAATTGAACCTAACATTTAGCTTTGACTGATACTACCTTTCAGACATGGTGGAATCATCAAAACTCGATAATAATCTTTCTAATATAAAATGTTTGCTAAACTCAAACTTTGTCCTTAACTTTTTTGGGCATCTCGTCTAATGGCTCAAACACCAAATCAATAGGTTTGATATGCAAATCAGCAGCCCATATAGAACGAAAACTATATACTAGATTAATAAAATTGACAAAATGTTATTTTGAGACTCGTAGCTTTGATTGTTACTAAAAATGACTTTTAACAACTTAAAGCCTCCGAAAATCTCAAACTTTCAATATAACTTCACAGCCAACTTAGCAAACTGATCAAACATGACTAGGGGCAACTATCAAAAAGGCAAGAATAGTCATATTCTAAAATTTTTTAAAAATAACCTTCAGGATCATTATATTATTGAACGCTTGATATCATGTTCATCCTCAAACTTTAAGAAGAAAGAAAGAAGAATACTCAACATTGCCAGGAGCCCGAATCATAATTTCCGAGATTAATATTTATTTCCCTAAGTGAACTAATTCTTATACCATACCATAAGGTTAAACTACTCATACTGAACTTTTGAACTAAAATTAAAAATTCTACAAATCAAGAGTGATTATCAAGCTATAACTAACCCATGAACCAAATCTGAACAAAACTCCTTTAAACCACCGCATAACCCATGAGTCAAACCTCCTTATTATATAACCACAAGATAATTCTAAACTAATACCTAAGTCAGGAGTTATTTTATACTCATAATGCATAAACCATCGCAAATCTTAGTTTAGCTCCATTCTCTTAACATAGCCCTTGTACGAGCTCAAGCTTCCAAAGCTCGTTCTTTAGACAACGTGCACTTTGCAAGGGTGGATCCAACTTGTCTGGCCCTAAGAAGGAGTTGGTAGAGTAGAAATCTAGTGAACAATGTACCGAGCATACAAAACCTCTAATAACACTATCCAGATGCTAAAATAGCAGTTGTGAATGTAGACAACTCCTGATATAGAAGAACTAGGTCCAATGGACCTCAAAGTCAATCACATATAGCTGAAACATGTCCTTAATGACAAGATAAACACCAAGACCATTGAGAAACAAAACTCCTCCATGATAAGAGTCATACAAGTAGACACTACAAACTTTTGCACTTGTAGTTTATTAGTATAGCCTAATTGCCAATATTTTTCTTTGACTCAACTAGAATCACTAGTATCCATAGTTAAAACTCCTCGAGCTATTAAATTTTCACCCATTTGACTTCTCTTTGTATATGATATATGATTTGGTCATCAAATTAGCTTAAAATATATTGAACTAACCAAAACCCAATATACTTATCATAATATGGTAATCTAAACCAAAAATTTGATGCCAATGAAATATCATGACCTTACTAATCCTTTACTCATGTTCAAAAAAGATTACTAGTATCAAAATTCCTTAAAAATTACATTGCCACTCTTAGTAACTCTAAATGTGATTTCACTTTTTTCGAAAAACAAATTATTATCAACCACAAGCCTACTCTAAGTATTTCATATTGGAATTGATCCTATTCATAAATGATAGCACTAATTTCAAATCTTATATTGATTTAACCTTGAGCTATAATCATCGAATCAGAAGCCAATATCAACACATATAGTCCCTCACATTCCATACCTCAATGGTCATTCAAACAATCACATACTCACAGAAAATCTTAGAGAGACCCTTGACCACCTCATGAATTTTGTATACCATAAGTGTAGTTATGTAATAAATCATAATAGTTTGTGTATGTCATGACCCAAGCTAGGACCTAAATGTGATACCACAATTAGGATTCTCAAAGAAACCTCAACCGAGCCTCTTATCATATCAAACATACATAAAGTAAGTAAAGTAATGATATGAAGCAAACTAAAAGGTAAGTCTCAAATAATATCTAGTGAATAGAAAAAGTTTATGCCCGAATAAATAGGATTACACACATTTTCTTTATCTAACATACCTCTTGTATCATAGACAAAGGTCATAGGACAAACCCTATCTTACCCTAATCAAATTTAGTAAAATACTTCAAACATAACAATACACACAAACTTTAGTCTAGAATTTGTGTGAAGTAGAAGTTCAATGCCTCTTGGACCTTATGACGGGACTATAGGCATTTTTAGGAGCATTAAATTTTCTAATTTCTTTTGGATCAGTTTTAGGTTAAAATTAACCAAGATACTGGTAGATAGGACCCTCAGATATTATGTAACATGAATCGAACTTTAAAAAATGATGAAACTTTAATTTTTGTCTTTTGGCCTATAAGCCGAGCGATCAATAAAATGACAAAATTTTGATTTTGTCTCTCGGTCAATAAAGTCAAGTATTAATCTAAGTGGAATTAAAAATTCATTCAAAAATATTTCTAGTATTTTTTTTCTTGTTCAACTTATTTGGGATAGTTTAGTCCATCATTTATTTGATTTATTTTTCTTTCATATTTTTTATTTTAAATTGTATCTTTAAATTACTTAGATTTATTTTGTATTATTTTGGAAAATAGATACCTTATTACAAATTCTTTTACCCCCACATAAAATATGAGATACGGTCAGTACTCACGTTTTGTAAACCTAGAAAGGTGCCTAACATCTTCCTTTAAATAATCTATAAATAGAGGATTTTCTTCTCATTTATAACAATGAATTATTGAGTTGTTCACTGGCGTTATGATTTTACATACCGATACATAGGTGAGTGTCATGACCCAGACCTATGGTTGAGGACTGACATAGTGAATAAAAACCTGAGAGTCCCTAAACAAGCGTCAAGTATCCGTATTCATATTATTAGTTTGGAAGCATATGTATAAATAGTAAACACATAGTTATAAGGGACGGAAAAGTAGGACTCATTCTATAGGGATATCATAGGGATAATGGATTAACATGGATTCACATAGCACTTAGTACATAAGAACTACGGAGAGAGTAAGTGTGACTTACTCTATAGGGACAATATAGAACTTAGGACCTTTTGCCTTTCCACATCAAATCCAACATGCATATTATAATTCTCATACCAATCCATAATAGTCATATCTAATAGAAAACCATGACCATAAGCTCTAAATACAGCACAAAACATATAGATCTAAGAAGAGCCTACCAAATGTCCAATAATGCCTCTAGTCATAGAATAGGATGAGGGCTAAGACATGTCGTAGGTTCACCCTTAAAGTAAAGAGAAAAATAGGAACAATATAAGATAGATAAATGTTAGTTTATCCTTGGAAGATAGGACTCACCACAATACTTTCTAAAATTCGATCTAGCCCTCAAACGTTGGATGAAGGTAGTCTTCGGTCCCTACATGGTTAGATCATGTAGGCAAAGTTATGTGTTAGTATGTTTGAATGTACTAAGTATGTGGACATTTAAATGAAAGAAAGATGATGTTTAACCTACACAATAGATCATATGAAAACCATAGAGTAGCCATAACACATATATATTAGCACTCAAATAAGTCACTTTTTGCCTGGATTATGTAAAGGGAGGGTTGTACCCATCCTCATCAATACACACTTAGCTCGTAACATGACTTTGTATAGGGAAGGTTGTACCTATCCTTATCTATACATTGTGTAAAGGGGGGGTTGTGCCAGTCCTCATGACACATACTTAGCTCATATAACCATGTGCATAGGGAAGGTTATACCTATCATTATCTATGCTTTGTGTAAAGGAAGGGTTGTGCTCATCCTCATCAATACACAATTAGCTCACACATACATATGCCTATAGAATATTGTACCTATCCTCATCTATACATTGTGTAAAAGGAGGGTTGTGCTCATCCTCATCAATACACACTTGTGATTACATACTCATGTAGGATGTCATATCATATGTCACACTCATATAATTTGTATTCATGTAGAAGTCAAGTTCATACTACCACAAATTATGTCATAATAGTATTCAACTTGTATCATACTCATCTTCATAGATTCATCCTCAATTCTTGTTCATAACCATATTTTTATCAAAATCTTATTCATAAATATATATGGGCTTAACCCACTTCATAATTTTCATAAAATCCAATGCTCATGAATATATATGTCATGAATGATGTGAGAATGACATGGGTAATTGAGATTCAATCTAAAATCAACAATACAATATGATATTTAAGTAAATCCATAATTAAATCTACATTTAAACCATAGTATAGATCACCCATGCTTAGTTCAAACTTTAAAGGGACAATGCATAATCAAGTCTTCATAATAATGAAGTAACTAAACATATTAGGGCTTAAATCAACTTAAAATCATCAAGTAATCATAGCCCATACTTTAATTGAATTTAATAATCAATAATATTCAAAACTCATATTTAAAGTAAGAAAAATTACATGAATTTCAAGTGAAAAGATTTTGGGTCGTCTTGGTTGAAAGGAGCCAAGAATCAACCTCACATAACTTAGCTAATGAAGAAGATTCAAGAAGAAATTTGAAGAAGAATGAGCCTTTCCTTGATTCCCAAACTTAGATTCACAAGAGTCCTTTGAGATAGTCTTTAAGTGATGTGAGAGAATTTGAAGTGTGAGGAATGAATTTGAATGACAGGAATAAGTTAGGTCATTTGGAGGTATTAAGATAGCATAAGAAGTAATAAAAAACCCTTAGGAGAAGCCATAATTAAAAAAACCCATTAATGAAGCGAAATTACATTTCTTGCCAAGGGACTCGTGAGGAGGTCTCACGGTCCGTACAAGTTCTTATGGCCCATACAACCTTCCTATGAGACCACACTTAGCCAAATATCATAAAATACTATGCAGATGGACTTTAAAAAATGTGCATAACTTCATGATTCGAACTCCGAATGAGGTAAAACCAGATGCTTTGGAAAGCTAATTCAAAGAACTTCAATTTGATAGGTCGTAGATCACCCAGTTCATTTTGTGATAAGAGATATGACCATTTAAAATTTAATCCTTTTATTGATTCTTGTGAAAATCTTAGCCAATAAAATTTCTTTGAACTAGGCTTGATATAGGAAACCTGAAACACCCCAAAAAACCCCAAAAATATGCTTCGAAAATGCCCATAATTATAATAGCTATATATCTCAAGATCCATGCATTATATCGAAAATTCAACTTCATATTCTTGATCAGCGGACAAACCGGAATAGGAAATGGGCATATCCCAATTATAGAGGACCCGTACCAAAAAATAATTTTTGCAAAATTTTCTTATTCAGTGTACTTTGCGACTAGGACACAATGTAGACTGGGCATGGAGTAGTACAAATTTTTCCTTCATGTTGGGTCCGCATCGCAGACCAGTGTTGATCTTTCCTTAGTTTTCTATTCTGGCCCAAGGGCCTTGAAGTCATAGCCCCATACCCACTTATGCATGAAAAAACTTATTCTTAGCCATTTTTCAACTCTATATCACTCAAGATCCTCTCAAAAACTTCTCCAAGACTTAACTAAATATTTCATCCAAAATCAAGTATCTCAAATTTAATTCTGAATCTCAAAAACTACATTCAAGCTTCAAGCCTACTTCAAGTCTACATCAAGGAATCCCCAAATTAAAGCATGTGGGTTTCATCCATTAGGTCCTTTCACCCATGGAGCCCAATCTCTATTTTTTATGAAAATTACATGTTTTCAAGTTGTATTATCTATGGGTATCTTCTATTATGGATTATGAGTATAAATTATGTTGGAATTTTATGAAA